>CAUYQV010118605.1:0-14471 GCA_963574575.1 Galagoides demidoff
TGGACTCTTGAGAAACACAAGCCAGTGCTGGCTGACAAGACAGGTGAGCTGCAATGAATCATTGTTTTCATTCTATATTCACATCAATAAATCCAGGTTCTCTCTAGAAACTCTATTCAGTTGTGATTCCAGAAAAGAGGATAGTTATTCCAATGGTTAGCTGACCTTGTATACTTGCTAAGGAGTGTCTAATAAAATAAATTATGCCAAAGCCTGGCCACTTTCTTCCTAGACAAAAAAAAAAAAAAAAAAGGCAGGTCTGAGCTCTGTCTTAGGCCAGAGGAATGCCCTGGACATGAATTTATGATATCCAGGTAAGCCACAGCCTGTCAAATTTGAGCCCCTCCTCTGACCTCAGGCCAATTTTATACAGTCTTCTCCGTGACAACTAATCTCCCAATCTTGGTGTCCTACAGTCCCGATCATATTCTGTCCCTGGGTCTAACGCCACCACATGTACTTGTATGGTATAGATTTGTATACTGCACAAGGGTATCTAAAAAACACAATTCACATAACAGACCTCATGGATTAGTAAAATCATCATGATAACTTTTCTGCAGTTGGCAGTGAAGTTCCACTTCAAACACAATCCGTGTATCATAGTCATTTTCTGACCCATGGAAATAAAGTGTCTTAAAAGTAGAGGTGCTATTTTCTAATTTGCACAAAGGTACTGATGAGTAGTCTCCATTGTGTGCTTAAGTGGTGAGAATGCAAGAGAATCACTTAGGGCAGGACCTGTAGCTCAGTGGGTAGGGCGCCGGCCCCATATACTGAGGGTGGTGGGTTCAAACCCGACCCCAGCCAAACTGCAACAAAAAAATAGCTGGGCGCTGTGGCAGGTGCCTGTAGTCCCAGCTATTCTGGTGGCTGAAACAAGAGAACCCCCTAATCCCAGCAGCTGGAGGATGCTGTGAGCTGTGACACCACAGCTCTCTACTGAGGGCGATGAAGTAAGACTCTGTATCTAAAAAGAAAAGAGGGAGCGAGAGAGAATCACTTAAACCCAAGAGTTTGAGGTTGCTGTGAGCTTTGGCACCGTGGCAAGGCACTCTACTGAAGCTGACATAAAGAGACTGTCCGTCCACCAAAAAAAAAAAAAACCCTGAAAAAAACAGAAATGGAGAGCATAGCCCTTAGCTTTTATGGATGGGTTGAAACTATTTCCCAATTTTGTGTTGTTAGCTAAAGGGCTTGGAAGACCGAGCTGTCTGTAATTATCTGTGCTTGTGTTGCTGTTCTCGTTTCATAGATGAACAAATACCGTGTATGATCTGATTCAGTAAGATTTTCATGTTTTTTTTAAGTTGGATGAGAATGTGTGTTTCCTCTTCTGTTAAATGTAGGACAGTGTTGAGATTCTCCTAGTCTTTGTTTGGCCGGTGTGAGATCTCACAGTGAGGCCAGCTTTTAGAGCTCAGCAGCACGTTGTCACCCGCATACTTTAAGTTCGCTGTTACCCGTCACCTCGTCACCACACTTCGCCAGTCAGCCATGGGCAACATGGTAGATAGAAGCATTTCAAGTCCACTGAGCAGGATCCAGATCGGTTTCTCAAAAGTGACTTCACTGAACAACCAGTCTGACCAGGTAACAAGCCTCCAAAATCTGTCATTTAAACACCTTATTCCAGGTCCAGAGGACTTAGCTATGCACATTTGATAAAAATGAGCCAAAGGTCATTGGAGTCAGTGTTTGGGACCTCTGAATTTTCAGAATTAAAACCTTTATATTCTAAATTAGGATATGATTATCCTAATTTATGGAGCCCATATGTTATTTATCTAGGTCTTTATAAATAATGGGCAAGATTCTCTTCCAAAACCTCTTTAGAGTCCAATCTACTGTGTTTCCCCATGATTTATTAAACTAGCTTGATTACATGTGTATTTTGCATGGTATTCAGATCACAAAAGTCTCAACTGTACAGAGGCAAAGCAAGCCATATGCCTTTTGTATGCTAGCTTACGTTCATTTTTTTCTTATTTGAGGGGCTCCATTTATTTTCCATTGATTTGTTTTCTGAACAGTGAGTCTATACGCGTGTCAATTTTCACCAGTCCGTGACAATTTCTCTAATCGCTGAAACTAAAACTTTGAAAAAAAAACCCACATGTCCTCAAAGGCCATAGAAAACATCTTCTGCAATATGAATCCTATAAGCTTCATGATTCACAAGTGTGTTACTCAAAATCGCTTGTTTGGCAAATTGGTCTCTTTCCCATGAAGCAATGGCCCAGCGAGCTTTCAGCCCCTCTGTCTCTATGTTAGTGTCCTCATGTGGAAATGAGTCCCTTCCTGGTCCCAGCACAGCAGTGTGAGACTTGGGGGGATGGCAGCAATGGGTCACCCCGTGTTCCTGCTGTGGCTGACTACTACTGTGCCCAACATCCTGGACACAGTTCCACTTTCTTTCATGTTTTTCTTGTGTCCCTTCTACCATCCACTACTGCTGGGTGATTCTTAGTTCTAAAAAAATTGAGGAAGTCTAGGCACAAGGGCTCATGCCCGTAATCCTAGCACTTTGGGAAGCTGAAGCAGGTGGATTGCTTGAGACCAGGAGTTTGAGACTAACCTGGGCAACATAGCAAAATCCTGTGGCTAAAAAAAAAAAAATTTTTTTTTAAAATTAGCTGAGTGTGGTGGCATGTACCTATAGTCCCAGATACTCAGGAGACTGAGGTAGGAAGATTAGTTAAGTCCAGGGGGTTGACGTTACACTGAGCTGGTTGACTCCAGCTCAGGAGACAGAGTGATACCTCATCTCTAAAGGATAATTTAAAAAAAAATTTAGACAAAAAAATTTCAGAGACCTCTGCTGTTGGAGCTTCTGTATTTCACTTCATAAGGAACCAAATGGTTATGCTTTAGGGATAATCCCTTCTGTGTCCATCACAATCCTTTATGACTGGGTTTGCAAGGGCTAAGACTGTTTTTTTGTTGTTAAATTTTGTTGTTGTTTTTCCCATTATGGTCTATGTGAGACTTTGTAGAAGTAACAGTAACAAAGGAGTCCTAGGAAGCTTGTCTCTACACCAGCAAAAGAATTACTATGCAATAAAGCCTCTGATGGCTGGCTGTATCGGAGTCATGCTCACTAATCTAGAATTCTGGCCATTACAGAGTCACCATCACCATTACATATGGGTTATCGCTTTTCCAAGGCATAAAGACACAACATGTAATTTCCTGTAAAATTCGATCAAATAATTGTACCTTTGATAATCCAGAACATGCTTTAAGGATTTATGAGGCTTCAAAGTCCTTTTCACTTCCATCAATTTTAAGTTTATCACAGATGTACAGAAATTGTTAAGGGAGAATTTTAACTAGTCAGATATTGGGCGATAGAGATTGGTGAGATGCTAATTTTTCTAAAAGCATCTGATTTTTAAGATTGCTGCTCTGTTGGGGAGGGGCAGTTATTAGGGCAGAATTGGAATGAAAAGGAAAATCTTCTGATTTCTCTCCAGACTATAGCTATGATTAGCAGCTCCAGGGTTTTTGTTTTGCTTTACTGGGTCACATTCTTAAGAGGGTAGTTCTTTCACCTAATAAATTCGGAGTTAGCTCTATCTTTTGGACGAAGGGCCTGCATTGGGGGAAATGCCTATGATGCTCTGGAGGAAGCCAGCAGCAGGGAGCTCTTAACAATTGGTTCTTGGCTGACTTGACCAGGAGTTAATTTCCCTTTCTAGAAACTGCACTTCCTCAGCCATTGACAGAAACCTGGACACCCTCTCCCCAGCCTTTGGGTGCGTTTCCAACCAAGCTCACTGCCTCTGGTCTTCCAGTGGGCAAACCAGGCTGTGTTGCTGTCAGAAATGGCTTGGGGCGGGGGGTTGGAGGGGGGTGTGATTAGCTTTAAATGAAGTTCTAAACCACTGGTACATGAAATGAAACTATTTTTCTCTCTCTCTCTCCTTCCCTTTCCTTTTAACCTGAGCTGCTAATGTAAGTGGTTCTAATTTACTTTTCCCCAGAAAACAAAGCAAAATAAAACGAGGAGTGGCAAAAAGATCCTTTTGCAAAGTGTAGCACTTCTGCTCCTGATAAAAGGAAGTCATTTGCTGCTTTCGTGGTGTCAGTATTAATTTCCAAGCAGTCAAAGCCACCGCTAATTTATTTACAGAGCAATCTCCTTGCCCAGGAGCTGTGCTGGTTGAGGCAGTGGTTTCCAGCCTCCAGCTTTGTTTGTTGACAGGCTGATTTCCCACAAGGCCGTTTCCACCTGTGTTTCTGTTGTTTTTAGTGCGCACCTCCCTTTCTTCTCCCCCGCCACCGCCTCCCCAATGGCTGTTGAAGGCCCTTCTCATCTCCGGTCTCTCTCATCCACTTCCTCCCTCTAGCCCCAAGGACTCCTGGCAGGGCTTTGCAGTCAGCTACACTTAGAGTCTCTGCTCGTGGTCCCAGGGGGCCCTACATTTCTTTCTTTCTTCCCCCCCCCCTTTTTTTTTGTTTCAAGGACAAGATTCAAAAGAACCTGCTATATACAGGTTGGAGGGTGCACCTTCAGATGTGTCTTCAAATAGAGGCCGAGCAATTTGAATATTTGTGCTCTTGAAAATCAGTCTGTAAAATCGTCCCCCAAAGCCCATTAAATTCTGCAAAATCGCTCAGCTTTGAGGGCTTCGCGATAGAGTCCAATTTGGGGCCCTGGCACCTCAAAGGTGCTTTACAATGAAAACTATGAAGTGGCTGGCTGATTTGGCCCCAGCCTCTTGCATATCAAAGGCAGGAGGACAGGAGGGACGTATCTGCAGAAAACAGTCAGGTTGCTCCGGGTGCCAGCGCCAGGCAGGTCGTATATTGAGATGTTTAAAGCACACTTCTGCAGGCGTGCACATCTATCTGCCTGTCTGCTATTTTATCGTTCTTCAGCAAGGCGACATATACAAGGATGAGGCACATTTTTAAATTGGTGGCAGTGCCACATGGGCATGGAGCAGGGAATAGGTATTAGCCCATATTCCAGATTATAGGTTTGCTACACTCGTGCGAAATGTATTTGAGAACAGACATCACTGCTGCTACCCAACCTGTACCAAATGTTGCCACCTTGGACTGATTAAAACACACAGAGGTGGCATTTCGCCCAGAAAATGTGCCTTGGGCCTAATTTCTCAACCTCTGCAGAGAATGTGCAAATTGTTTTGTGCCTCTTGTTTTGCAAATGTTGTTTATCTGGATTTAGAGATTTGTATTAGTTTGTGTGTGTTTAAAATACCTACTCCTGTCCCAAATGAAGGAGAAGAGGGAAAAAAGCACAAAGCTTTGTCTATTTAGAATCATACGATTATATTGTGGGGTAATCTGGAAAATTATTTGTTTTTCAACAAACAAAAGCAGAAACCTGGCAAAGGGAATTTTGTTCTCTTCAATGGTTGAAAAGAAGAGTAAAAGTACAAGAAATGGCCCGTGGTTTCCATCTCTCAGTAATTACACAATTAGGCTGAGGAAGCTTCACTCTGTTAACAGAATCTGGTTTACGCCTCCTCCCACCCGTAGACTCTTGTGCCTTCCTCATCCAGATTATTTTCCCCCCCAGTCTTTGAGATTTGTTTCCTTCCCAGGGATGGGGGACTCCTGAAGTCTCCAAGTTCAACTGTTTCTTAGTTCTCGCTCTCAAGCTCTCTGTGACCAAACCCCTCCTATTTATTTGGAAAGCAGAAACAATGTCATTTCATTGCCTGAGCGCATAGCTCCGAGATGCCTGAAACAATTTTGCTCAAACTTCCTCCCAACTCACCTTTGGGCTGAGACGAAACAGGAAAAGTTTGGGCCCCAAAGGACAATTTTTCAGAGAAGTTGGGAGCAGGCAGAGGCAGAGCCGAGGGATGAAACTCATCTGACAATTGTCATCTGGCCTCTCTGCGTCTCTGGTCTCATTCTTCCCATCTCCTGGGGCTGCCTGCCTTTCCTCCCTCCCCGTCATGTTAGCGGCTCCCCACTCCCGTCCCCTAGCCTGCTCGTCCTCTGGGATGAAGAAAAGGCTTTAAACCTGTAAACTGTATAAATTTTCTCCAAAATCAAGTTGAAACTCAGTTTAAATTGGATGGAGAGGATTCGCTTATGCAAGCAGCAGCTGTGTACCCACACACTGATAGAGCCGTCCCTGCTGTCGGGCCACAGTCTGATTATGTGGGTTAGGGAGCTGGGATGTCTGAAGGCTGGAGCGTCGTGTATATTTATATGAAGGCCATTCCTCTGCAAAACTGTGGGCACGTGGGCTGAAGCTGTCTTTCCCTCCCCACCCAGTGGCTAATGTAGCTTGGGGACTGTATTTGGGAGCTAAGCCTGTGTATAGTAAGTAATCGGAGGGCCCAAGGAAATAGGCATATCCGATGGTGCAAGAAACTGAACTTTCTCTTTCTCTGAGCTCAGTTTTGGTTTCAAACCAATTCCACCCATGAGGCAGAAAGCTACTTCCTGTCCTACTGATGTTTTTCCCAGCCCTTTTCCCCAAGGGTGAGTTTTAATTCCAGGTGATCAACGTGGTTTTCCAGGTGATCAACGTGGTTTCCCAGATCTCTGGTCCTCCAAGCACCTCTCCTTAGCCGATGAGTCTTGGAGACTTTTAGTTTTAATCATGCTGGTGGCTGCTGAGCCACCTGCTTCCCTCTCAGTCCTTCAACCTGGCAATTCTCTGGTGTGTTTCTGTGTCCCCTGAGGGCAGGAGTGCTGATCTGTGACCACATTCCTCACTGGGGTATGAAAATTTTAGAGTGGCTGTCTGTGAATGACCTTCCCTCATTCCTCACTGGCCGGTCCCACCCCTGGGTTCTTGGGGGTACTCTGAGTTTGTGCCCCACAGCCTTTCCCATCCTCCTCCCTTTTCTCAAGTCCACAGGACCATTCTAATGTCCACAGGAAGCCCAATTTTCCCTAAGCCTTCTTGCCCAACTCACGATCCCGCTCCAAACACTCTTTCATCACTGCAACCCTCTTTGCTGCCCTAAGGCCACACAAGCCTGAAAGAAATTCCTCTTTTTCCTCTTGCTTTGCACCACTGGGCTGCCATTTAAAAACTTTGTCCCATAGATGACTGTGGAAAATTATTTGCAGAAAAGAAAATCTGGGAGGGGGAGAAAAAGATGTATAGCTACTATTAAACCATCTTCCCTTTTTGGTATTACTTGCAAAATCCCAGCATACTTAACCCGTCTTTGCTTAGAGACTATTTAAATAACTTTTCTATCAAGACCCAATGAGAACAGCATATATAGTTAGCACTGGTGATTAGTATTTTTTCCAAAGCAGTTCCTTTTAGCAGTCTTTTAGATCATTTCCATGGTCAGTTATAAGTCTGTGAATCAGCAGTGTGATTAAAAACACAAGCTTCCGAAGAAGACCCAGGTCTGCCCATTGGCTTTATGCAAATTAGGGAACTTCACTAAGCTTCCGGGGTCCTCATGTGTGAATGGCTTCTGCACCGGTTAGGAAGTGTAGATAAACTAATGTGTGCAAAACTCCTGGCAAATAATAAATCTTAGTGTTTCCTTTCCTTGTCTTCTTTACTTTAGGATTCATCTTATATTCCCATCCATTGCCAAAAGAACATATTTCTTCTTGTGAGGAAAGACCTATAGCTTAAGTCCTCAGAAAATGAAATGCAATGGACCAAGGTGATGGTTTATGGGTTTATGGCCATAATTATAGAGTGGCAGAGAGAGAAAAATTCTCAGATCATCTCACTAGATGAGCAGAGCTATTGCAAGGAAGAATAGTAGATACATTTTAAGTTAATTTTTCTATAATTTATATCCAATATATTTTTAAAGATTAACACCACTCACAGTATAGCATGTTGTTGGTGGCAGCATTATGATTTTATTTATTTTGTTATTATTAATGTCTTGCTCTGTTGCCCAGGCTAGAATATAGTGGAAAGACCATAGTCACTATGATCTCAAACTTGTGGCCTCAAGCAATCCTCCTGTCTCAGCCTTCTGAGTAGCTGGGACTACAGGTGTGTGACATCACATGGGCTAAATTTTTGTTGTTATTTTTTTGAGATAGGGTTTCACTATGCTGCTCAAATTGGTCTCAAACTCCTGACCTCAAGTGATCCTCCTGCTTTGGCCTCCCAAGTGCTAGAATTACGGGTGTGAGCCACCACTCCCAGCCTAGTATGTTTACATATATGTACATGGTATAGATAAAATAAAGTTTGGAATGATGAAATTTATGTTGAGCAAGATTTGCTGTTTGGTAAAGTTTTGTAGTTGAACTTCAGATTTTCTCCAGAGCTCCCTTGAGGCAAAAGTAAGAAGAGAACCACATTATATAGTTCACATTCTTGAGATGGAGAGACACAGTGAAAAACGCTGTGATGACATGAGGAAAATGAGAAGTTCTTCCTCATCTTGATCTTTTTATTATGTTGTCAATCTGTGGACTGAAGAGACTAAAAGAAGTTGGGCAAAGAGAGAAGATAGATTAGAAAACTAAGTTTCTAGGCCTGGCGCAGCAGCTCGTGTGTGTAATCCTAGCACTCTTGGAGGCCGAGATGGGTGGATTGCCTGAGCTCAGGAGTTCAAGACCAGCCTGAGCCAGAGCGAGATGCAAGACCTCATCTCTAAAAATAGTGGGGCATTGTGGTAGGTGCCTGTAGTCCAAGCAACTTGGGAGACTGTGGCAAGAGAATCACTTGAGCCCAGAAGTTTGAGGCTGCTGTGGACTGTGCCTTCACAGCACTCTACCAGGGGCAACAAAGTGAGACTGTCTCAAAAAAAGAAAAGAAAAGAAAAGAAAAAAGAAAGGAAGAAAGGAAGGAAGAAAGAAAGAAAGCAAAATTACTCTCTCTAAATGATCAGAGTCTGACTCAGAAAAATTCTCCCCAGATCACTTAAATAGAAAAGAAAAGAAAAAGAAGTCACCAGCCAGCGTCTCAGAAAACCTCCAACAACCTCTGGCGGGCCCTCCTTGCCTAGTGACCTCTCTATGCCCTTTCCCACATCCCTGCCTAGAGGTGTAGCTGGGGAAGACCCTGAGTAATATCTTGCAGTACCAGCCAGTCCTGGGAAATTAATGATAGCTCTTGATCCACTTGGACAAATACTGGGTCTCAATTTCTCTGTGTAACATTGTAATCATAACTCCTGTTCTTCTCTAGTCCCAGAGTAGGTCCTCACGCATGAGGACACAGAAGTGCAGAGAAGTTCTTTAATTTGCATAAGGTGAGAGCAGAAATGAGTCTGATTCCAAATTTCACGTTTTAGGTCACAGTGCTAATTCACAGATTATAACTGGGCCATATAAATGGTCTAAAAGGCTATTAAAATGAACTGCTTGGTAAAAAATACTGATCACCAGCATAAATGTGCAAAATACTTCCTAAACACCTAGGTAGGTTGTGTTAGGCACTGTAATATGCACTGAGAATGTACCCTGGAATGAGCCTCTGTAAGTTGACCACAAGGGACTGCAACAAATCAGTCAAAATACAGAGGTGGTCAGCATAAGGAATTAGGCTCCCGGTACTGATACGTACATGTGGTTCAGTCTATGGAAATGAGGTCAACTTACAAAGGTGATCAAGGTAGGGAGTAGTCAACTAGAAGATTCTACTGTAACTGTGAATGGTGTAGACTTGGTTTCTGCCATTGTACCTGCATTCCAGTAGGAAGTACAAATAAAACAGTCAGAGTTTAAGATAAGTACTAGAAGAAACACAAGGGCTTAGGATGGAGGCTGTCTGGATTGGATAAGATTGGGGTTTGGGAGATTCAAAGATAGTCCATTGAAAAAGTGACATGTAGGCTCGGCACCCATAGCACAGTGGTTACCATGCCAGCCACATACTCTGAGGCTGACAGGTTCAAACCCAGCCCAGGCCAGCTAAGCAACAACAACAACTGCAATAGAAAAATAGCTGGGCGTTGTGGCCAGTACCTGTAGTCCCAGCTACTTGGGAGGCTGAGGCAGGAGAATGGCTTAAGCCCAGGAGTTAGAGGTTGCTGTGGACTGTGACACCACAGCATTCTACCAAGGGTGACATAGTGAGACTCTGTCTCAAGAAAAAAAGAAAGAAAAAGTGACATGTAAGCCAAGACCTAAAGAAGGCGGGACAAGGCATATAAAGAGAAAGGAATGGGCCCTTCCAGGCAGAGGAAAGGGCATATGTAAAGGTCCTGAGGTGGGAAAGAGCATGACTTACAGATGGAACATGAGCATATGGAAGAGGGGTGCAAAGGATATTTTGAGGGATTAGCAGGGCTCTTATCACATAAGGCTCTGCAACCGTGAGATCAGGCACATGCTTTACTCCAAGTGTGGTGGGAAGCTATTGAAGGAGGTGGAGTGTTATGTGATCTGATTTGTGATTGAGAAAGCTATACTTGCTGGTAATAGAAAACAGAATAAGAAGCACTGTGAGAGACAGCAAATACCATCATTTCTTGCCTGGATGGAGGGTATTTCCTGGCCTCTAAATTTCTTTAAGACACCTCAATCTCATCAGATGGGCAGAGGGCTGGGACTGTTTGCTGATTGATTAATTTCTCCTGATCCCTCCAGGTAATTCTGTGCATCTGAGTAGATTGTTTGGTTGATTTCACAAATGAGGAATTACATGGGCTTTCTAAAAATGATGTAGCATAACACTTTTCTCACTATTATTACAAGAGAATCCCTCAATAAGAAGATGACATTTGCCTTCTTACTTAACTTTTCAGCTTTAAAAATACCCTTTCCAACTCTTTATTTTCACTGACCCAGAAATTAGGGAAACCCAGAAAGAAGTGAGAAAAACAACCAACTCTCGTCCTAGGAATGGGGATGCTGAGCCTAGCGCACGCTCTGCTCTGGCTGTGTGATGTCAGGCAAAACATTTCTTTTCCCTAAATCCATCTTCTTCTCATCTTGTAAGGGAGGGCATTGGAAAAAGTATCTCTAAGGTCATGTCTTCAGCTCATAAGGACCTACGTTCCTTTGGTCAGAATAAAGAGGAAAAGGTTGATCATTAGCTGCGGATTTTTCCAAATATGAGCTTGGTAGGAAATAGCTCCATGGTTCTGTTACTATATTCTTTGGTTCCTTCATTTGAAACTCCATTTCTAAATTTAACATGTCAAAAAGTGCATTTGGAAGCAGATTAATTTTCAATCACTTCCTCCCTACCTCCAAACTGAGTTAAGGTCTCAGAAGGTGATTACGGAGGCCACGGTCATCACTTGGGTTGATACATGAAACGGGCACTGAGGCATAGAGTTTCTGAAAGCCTCATGTCACCGTGCTCTCACCAGCACCACCTCTGCACAGGCATCTGGGGCTCCAATTGCTCGTTTCTCTATTTTTCTGGACACCTCCTAGATAATGTGATCAATGGCATCAGTTCTCTTGCTGTTCCCACTGCCCACAAATCAAGCCCATTATAGCCCAATAAAAGCATGAGATTCAGGATAAAAAAGCGATTGCATTGCTCGGATGCTAATGAGACACATGTATCTGAAACAACTGATTAAAGATTGTGGAAAGGAGGTCTCGGCACAACGTGAGAGGCGGCTAATTTACAAAGGTGTGGAGCATTCCAGATAACAGAATGTCAAGTACCTTTACTTTGGGGAAATGTGTTTATAAAGTAGCCTGGTTTTTTGTCTTAATATATTTTCCCTTGAGTTATTGGAACACTGATGGGGTGATTAAAAGCAAGAGGGCTGAGTAATTGTCCAACCAGGGTCCTTCTCGTCTGCCAGGTTAGAGCCAACAAACATACCAACCTGGCAGGTCAAAAGTCTCCAATATATTTCTGGAATGTGTTGTACAGTCGATAATAAATAAATCCTAAGATGGATGATTACATAATGATAGCCACATTCATTCACCTGTCCATCAAAGGAGCCCACTTTGAGTTTGAGCTCCCTTCCCTTGGGCCTGTGGAGTGAAGATAGAGCGTTTGCTTGTTGTCTTTAAAATTCCTAGCAACCCTGGGCTAAGTGCACTGGGGTGGAATATCGTCCCTTTTGCTTAGTAATCCATTAGCTAATGGGTATGAGCCCGTCAGCTTTGTACTTATTCCTTAAACCATTAAAGTTTACCTGCTGTGCATGAGGCTACACTTGACAAAAAGAGTGATAGTTGAAATAAAATAAATATCAAGCCTTACAAGGTCTGATGGGTGTTGTTTAAAAAAACACAACAGGTCTCATGAAAAGGTAAAGGTGAGCCGACTGTTACAAGCTGACATTCAGTGTCTGGGGTGCAATAAGACAAGCAAAACTCTGTTGAATTCCAGTCCAGAGGCACCTGCCGGGCGAGGAACGTTGAGAACTGTCTTCCAGATGGTACTCCCACTATTTGTTAATAACGTCTGCCCAAGTCTCTTAGAAACTGGTCAATAAGTTCTCACTCAACATTTTAATGGCTTCCTTTTACTCTTAATAAAAATCAAGCCCCTATTGGCCTCTACAAGGCTGCATGGGGCCAGATTGATAATTATGTTTTACCAAGTATCTATGACTGTGTCTTGCCTTTCATCTCTCTCTCCCTTGCTCCAGCCACATTGATCTTTTTCAAGTCCTTTGCACATGATATTCAAACTCTACTGTTCTTTTTTGCCTTATTCAACGTGCAGATCTCAGCTAAACCACCATTTTCTCTGGGGAATACGCCCTTGATCACCCAAACAGGGTTGTCTCTAACTTAATGCTCTGGAGGTTTCCTGTCCTCCTAGACAGGCCCTCGGAACAGTTTAATAAACTATATTAAGTTCGCATAATATCTGGTCAATGTCTTGACCAGATATTTTACTGATTTTATTTATTATACTAGAGTGAAAGCTCTTTGAAGGCAAAGAGCACTTCTGACTTTGGTCACCATGGTTTTCCCAGCACATGAGTTAATGACTTTCAACTTTATAAAGGAATCAATTTAATCTTGAGGGAGCTCTCTAGGCAAATAAATGTGGAGTGTATAACACAGAGGGCTCCCATGAAACAAAGTGTGGGACCTCTTGGCTTTTATTATTTATAGTTGGAGTTTGTTGTGTAGTGCCTAGTTTTAGCCCCATCAATTTCCATCGTTATTCCCCCGCAATTGTTATTTTGCCCTCTATAGACAGCCTTATCAACAATGAAAACATTTAAGATGGGTATCCTGGAATTAACACTGTAGTACCCTTATTCATCGTGACTCAGGCAAGAAATTTCTGTGTCCTAGATTACTTGCTTTTCTGAATTATTCAGAAATGATTTCATTTGCTGCTTTGTCCAGATATAATTAATCAGAGCCTATATTTTCATTCCCAATGAGTTTTAAGTGTTCCAGATCAATATGCCCTTTATATTAATTATATCAGCCTTTCAAATATTATTGAAGGCAAAACCCAAACATCTTCATAATAACCCCAATGTAACCCATGCTTATGAGAATTATAGAATCCTTGAGAAGGAAGAGATCTATAAATCAAAAGGCAACCAGTCATTATTACTATGTGAAAGGATTAGTTCTAGGCATTCAGATATGGCAGCAAATAAGAATGCTTACAAATAAATAAGTATGTAAATAAATATGTAAATTTCAGAGCAGGAAAGTGCTCTGAGGAAAAAAGAACACGATGATACTAGAGAACGTGAGTTGAAAGGGGCCACTTTAATTGGGTATCCAGGGTATTCAGGTCCAACTCCTTCCCGAGGATTCATTGTGTTGGCTCTGACCACTCAGAGCTGCCAGTCCAGAGCCTTATGGAGCAAACCACATGGCTTCCGCTCACATCTTACCTATTTTCCTTCCATTGGTCTAAGCCAGTTATGTGATTTCTCCAGTATTGGTGAAGCAGGAAACTATATCCAACCCAAATTCTGCACCTTTGAAAGGGATCCTTAGACAATCTTTTCCTACAACTCTTGGCTCTGCTTTCTGGACACCCTTTCTTTTTTATTTTACTATTTAATCACTTTTGAAAGGTCAAGAAAAGGGGGTATCCTTTTGGGCAACTAAGTAACTTCCTCATCCTACTTCTACCTGTAGAAATTTGAATAATTCAGATTTTGTCTTTTTGTACCTCTAATAGCTACAGTCTCCTTTAGGCCAGGATGGCCACATATTTGCCAATACAAGTCTTTCAAATAGGCTCGGCGCCTGTGGCTCAATCAGCTAAGGCGCCAGCCACGTACACCTAAGGTGGCGGGTTCGAATCCCCAGCCCAGGCCCGCCAAACAACAATGATGGCTGCAACCAAAAAATGGCCGGGTGTTGTGGCGGGCACCTGTGGTCCCAGCTGCTTGGGAGGCGGAGGCAGGAGACTTGCTTGAGCCCAGGAGTTGGAGGTTGCTATGAGCTGTGATGCCATGGCATTCTACCCAGGGGGATAGCTTGAGGCTCCGTCTCAAAAAAAAAAAAAAAAAGTCTTTCAAATACTGAATGGTTTTTTTATGTATTTGATTTCAGTAAATTTGTCATACCAGAGCCATGCCTACAATTCTTTTCAAAAATACCTTTCTTTCTAGACTTAACTGTGGGTCTTAATT
>CAUYQV010118606.1:0-13372 GCA_963574575.1 Galagoides demidoff
AAGGCCAGAGAGGGTACCATCACCACCACTGTGATGGGAAGGCCAGAGAGGGTACCATCACCACCACTGTGATGGGAAGGCCAGAGAGGGTACCATCACCACCACTGTGATGGGAAGGAGTCTAGCCACAATAGGAGAAAGCCAATCACCCTTTCTCTAAATTTTTAAAAATATTTTTATTTGACAAATAAAAAAATGTGTATATTTATAAGCAAAGCGCATGGTGTTTTGCTATATGTAACATATGGAGTACCTCACCCATTTATCATTTTGTATGTGTGTATGGGTGAAAACAATTCTACTGTCTTAGCAATCTGTAAGCATGTGATTCGTGTGTATTTCTACTGACGATCTTTTTGGTTACTATGACTGCAATCACCTCTTTAAGGGCCTTCCTTTCACAAAAGTGACGAACCCACAAAGGACAATCAGATGCTGAGGGAAACCTAAGCCACGAAAGGCAAAAAATACACAAGCCACATGTGCTAAAGAATAAATGTCAGAGGAAATCGAAATTTTAGAGAAGGAGAGACAATACATACAAACACAAAGTTCTATACACAAGTATCCTCAGACATCATCCAGTTTTGAAGAGATGGGTTAGAAAATAAGGAATAATACTTGAAAACAGACAGCAGGTTTGCCACGGCTAAAAGTAATTATTGCTATTATTAAATAGAACAGATAAAATTGAGATCCCCCACACATCGTGGACTAAACGGTAAAAATATAAAGAAATATGTTAGACTAGTATAAAACAAAATATTATTAATACACAGAAGTAATTTATATTTAAAATGCACCTTAAAACAGAGGGAAGAGAGAAAGAGTGAGGGTGGCTGGGAGAGAAAGTTTTTAAGGACATGATACTGTGGAATTTCCCAGAGCTAGGAAAACAGAAGCATATCCATACTTTAAAATTGTCCGTAAGTCATAGAGACAGAAGTGGCCCACATAGGTTAGCACCCTAATCACACCTCAGATCATTGAAAGGATGCTAATCTAAAAGATAAATGTTATTGTTGTCGAATTTCTCAATATCCATACTACAAACTTAGATGGAGGAGTACTTTTAAAACTTCCCCCGCCAAAGAGTTTAAAGACATACAGGAAAAAATAAAATTATTTCTATACAAAAAAATGATATTATCTTTAAACTTCCACATTCTCAGTGGAGGAAATGGAAAGTCTACTGGGCAGGAAGCGTATGATGATGGAAATTGTATATTACGGGATTGAAGAAACAGCAGATCTCATCTAGAAGGGCCTTGAAAACAAGTCTTTTGATGACCTGTTGCAACAAACCTGTAATGAGAGCAATGTAAAATTCACTGTTTAATAATTAGCAGAATGAAGAGATTCTATGATGTCAGAGATGTGGTGAAGAAAGCCTTATTTACACTTCTGGTCTGTAATAGAAATGAAAACTATTGGAGAATAAGCAGTCTGGTCTTGTAATATATAGTGCAAATATGAAATCAACTAGAAAGTGACATAACTTTTATGCAGTTAATGGAGTATTAACTGATTTTAATTAGTCTTAAGCTTTGGCTCGCTCTCCTTAAAAGAGGCACGGTTTAGAGAAAACAGATTTTATGTCCTCTACTGGTTCAATATGTTGTATTTACATCACTATATTATGGTGATGTGTTTATGATGCTTAATTTTCAAAATCAATCAAAAATCAGAGCATGAAAAATTATAGGTATATAATGAAATGTAAGCATTATAAAGCATTGACTTTATAAAAGAAATGATACAGTTGTCAAGCTACAAAGAGGTGTGTGTACAGAGATATAGTATCAGTTGTAGCATTTTCTGTAACACAAAATAAAGATGATACAATCTAAATCTGATGGGTGAAAATTACATTTTCATACAGCATTCAGATTTACAGCAGTGATAAAGAAGAAAACAAAAACCAAAAAACAAATCCAACAAAAAGTGAAAAGAACAGAAATATGGGAAGAGAAGTTTGTGTAAGTTAGTTATTTATCCTAAGTTTTGCAGCTGAAAGTAAAAAGATAAGTTTATCCTGATAAGTAGAAATCAGGTACAAGTATATGACTTACAGAGTTGACCTCTAGAAGAACCAAGAACAGAAACCGTCATATCCGAGGAACAGAAAAGAATGTTCAACACTGCGATTTTGGCTTTTAAATGCTTACATCAATTTTTGAATTTCTAGTGAAAGAGAGGAAAATAAGTACTGACCTAATCACTGATCTATAAGATGAATAAATATTAAATTAACAATGGAATTGAATCTATGTACTCTATTTTTTAAATAATAAACATATATTTTATAAATACTGAATGGTCATTTTTAAAAAAACTATAACATGTATATAATGTTTATCTCTCTAGTCATTAGTCATTGAAAGCTGCTATATGGGGTTAAGTGTGAAATAATGGACTTCTTTGGGCTAGGATGACATTTGTAAAAATACTGAACCATGATGGACTGCAGTCCACAGAAATGTTGAAGGAACATTTAGGCAGGAATACCCAGGTGGTTACAGTCAGCAGGGGTGTTTTATTCTGGGACAAAACAATTATACATAGAATAAATTTTTACTCTACTCTGGGAAATACTCTCTAGGTGTGAGTCAGCCTACATGTTGTTTTCCTTCCACAAAACTAGGTCAATCTTTATAACTCTGCTCCTGGCATAAGAGCACAAAGATGAAATTGTTCCTTTGTGGACAAAGGCAGTTGTGACAGGCATAGTTTTATCAAAATTGAAGTAGAAAAATATCCCTCTTTAACATTTCCAGATGGGATGAGCTGTGGTGCATATAAAAGAGAGGAAGAAAGTGTATATTACTTGAGCTTTAGAACTTCAGATAAGAATCCATACAGAGCACCTGACAGTCTTATAACCAGAGTTTAATAAATTTAGGAATCTTAGGGTAAAAATGGTCTTCAAAAGGAAATGATTTCTGATAAAGACATTGATTTGAGACAAATAAATGCTTCAAAATTTAGAAGTAGGAAACAAGAGAGGATGATAAAGGCCAGATGCAAATAGAACTGTGATGTCGCCCTCTGTTTCCTCCTCAAGACAAACATCAGTTCCCCAGTGAGGCGGGAAAGTGCAGGAATCACACTGTGGCTGGATCTGTGCATTAATTTTAGGCACCGATGGATGATTGTGACCCCTCTGGACATGGGCGTGTGTGTCTGCTTGTTCGTGTGTATATGCTATAAAGTATAAATGATATATTGTTCCTCTCTTAGTGTTGATGTAGTCACACTACATCAATTAAGTAACATTTCAGCATACTTGATTCTATAAAAGTGGATGGGGTCAGATGGGGGGGTTCATGCCTATAATACTAGCACTTTGAGAAGCCAAGGCAGGTGGATTGCCTGAGCTCAGGAGCTTGAGTCAAGCCTAAACAAGAGTGAGACCTCATCTCTAAAAATGCCTGGCACTGTGCCAGGTGCTTATAGTCCCACCTAATTGGGAGACTGAGGCAGGAGGATCTTTTGAGCCTAAGAGTTTGATGTTGCTGTGAGCTATGACAGTATAGCACTCTACTGAAGGCAACGAATTGAGACTCTGTCTCAAAATATAAATAAACAAACGAACAAATAAACAAACAAAGTGGAATACACATGTTTAGAGATATAGAAAGGTGGAAAACAGTGTAAATTGATAGTTTAAGTAGAATCTACATGACAAAGTATACAGCAGATCTTTCAGAATGATGTCCATAACAGGTAGAATAATATCCCCTAAAGATGTCTGCATACCAATCTATAAAACCTGAAAAGATGTTACTGTAAACAACAAAAGAAACTTTGCACATAAGGTAACAAACCTTAAAAAGGGTGAAAATATTCTGGATTCTTCAACTGGGTCCAAAGAAACCATTCAGGCCTTTCCAAGTGGCAGGAAGAGGAAGATAGAGACCGGAAGAGGAAGCAGAGACACGTGATGGATGGAAAGACAGGAGAAATTCACACCGTGAAAGGGGCTCAACCTGGTACTGCTGCTGCTCTGAGGTTGCAGGACAGGGCCGTGAGCCCCAGTGAGGGCAGCTCTGGAAGGTGAGAGCATCCCTTAGCTGACAACGAGCAAGGAAATGGGAACTTCAGTTGTACGTTTGCAAGGAGCAAACTCCTCCTGCAATTCAAATAAGTAAAGAAGCAGAATCTCCCCTAAAATCCTTAGGAAGGGACTCTACTCCGCTAGCACCTGTATTTTATCCCCGGGAAACTTGAATTGGGCTTGCTAAAAACAGTATTATGAAAAAACAAATGTGTTAAGACTTTAATAATTGTGATTTATTACATCAATAGGAATCTATAGTTCCCAAAGTGTTAATCGACTGATTATAGGCCCTATTATATGCTTACACTGAACTTTTTTTTTTTTTTTTTGAGACAGAGTCTCACTTTATCGCCCCACGGTAGAGGGCTGTAGCATCACAGTTCGCAGCAACTTCCAACTCCGGGTTTAGGCAAGTCTCTTGCCTTAGCCTCCTGACCAGCTAGGACTACAGGTGCCTGCCACAACGCCTGGCAATTTTTTTGTTGCAGTTTGGCCGGGGTCAGGTTTGAACCCGTCACCCTCCGTATAAGGGCCAGCGCCCTACCCACAAAGTCACAGGCGCCTCCCTACACTGAACTTCTTACGTAAGCAGTACTAGTAAGGAATTTGCACGTAACTTTAAACTTTACAAAATCCTAAGTTTTAGATGTTATTATTTTCCATTTTGCATATGAAAAAAACTGAAATCTGCAGAAGAAAAGCAGCATAGTGAATAAACTCTGCGACTTGTGAGCAAAAAATAGGGCTTGAAACCAGATTGTTGTAAACCGCTGTGCCCTATATTTATGTAGTTATGTACACATTCTCCCACACACATGCCACATCTATCTTCCTACTGCATCTTCACAAACTTGTTTTTAAAATCTCTAAGAAACATAATGCCTTAGGAAACACAGATCAGCTACTTTACTAGCCATTTGAGTGAGAACTTACAATATTTAAGTTGATGTAAGCTTCCTGGCTCAAAACCTTTGAATATTTTTGTCTTTAGAAGTTAGTAAACATTTTTTTTACTGAGTTCAAGGTTACACACGTACTATACAAAATTGGAAACTACCTCACATTCAAGGTAATTTTAGTAATTTCATGTAAATAAGATATGTGCATTTAATTATACGTAACATAAAACCTGAAATTGAAGTTGACAGCCAGTATTAAGCTGTGAATATAAGTAATTCTGGGTCAAAAAAATCAATCAAATAACAGAATGAACTGAACAGGCTTCATATGCATAGACCTGAGTAGCAGTTGACATCTTAAAAGGAAAGTCGCATTTATACTCATCATCTGTTTTGTTTGAAGTTTATCTTTCCACTGTCATAACATCACTTCCATCATTGTCTCCTTCCCCTGTAAAAGGACGGCCTCAGATGACTCCTGCTAGCAGGACGGTCAGTGAGGAGGGTGGTCTTGAGAACTAGGGTGGAAGCACATGTTTACTTCCGGAGGAAACGTGAGACCCAACAGTGCAGGAACGGACTGAGCCCATCCCTGGGAGTTGGGATGACGTCCACACATCCAGATAGGAGATGTAGAAAGTAATTATTCAATAAAAAAAGGACAAGATACACTACATGGTGATCAGATTGATGACAAAGAGCCTGGGTGAGAGATTGTTATTCAGGAAGAGCAGTCAGGAGAAACAAGAGAAGGATGAAAAAATCGTCATGCCAAGGTCAAGGTGGTACATCTCATGTATTAAGAAAAAGGAAGTATAATAATCCGAATGCGTAGATGAAAAATGTGCCTAGAAATGACTGAATGAGTTAAGTAGAGAGAGGAATAAAATTTGATATTAGAGGTGATGCAGGCAGGGACCAGACAAAAGCAACTTGCGGACCATGATAAATAGTTGAGATTTTATTCTGAGTTTGGTGGGTCGTCATCAGAAAGTTTTGCAAAGTTTTTATATTTACATGACGTGATTATATTTGAAGATCTATCTGACACTTTCAGAAGACAGCTCTGGCTCTAATACAGAGAGTAGTAAATCATAAGGAATCTGGAGCAGAATTATTAAAAGCTTTTCCTGGCTTTTGTCAGGAGCTATGATGCTGGTTGGAAGATGAAGATATGGCCTGCTAATATATTATGCAGTGAATGGGAGGAAAAGAGATTAATTAAGAATGAATTTTTGGGTCTTGAACATAAACTGAATGGTGCCATTGGTTTATTTGTAAATTACTGCAGTAAGGAACAGACACTTAAAAAGTATCTATACTATTGACTTTACAGCAAACCTCTCATTTAAGGATGCAGTTTTGCCCTTTATAGGGAGACCATGAATAATTGCTACTGTCTTCACTTATAGTAAGAAAAATTGAGTTTGGTCCAGGATTCCAATACCTACATAGACACCCCACAGAATTCCCTCCCCTTCAATGTGGCTGTGACCACTGAGCATGACGTGATATCCTTTCCACTTATCTTTGAGGGTTGTCCTTCCTCAACCTTGTCAGATGTTTAAAAGACAATGAAGTATTATTGAGATACTTCTTGGAAGATCTAAAAGAAAGTAAAGGTCCGTGTATGTTGTAAACTGCCTAGGGAGGAGGCCACACTACTAAGACCTGGGGAAAGCCACCAGGAGTCTCTGGGGTGACAATAGCTGAAACAGGAATCTCAGACACAAGGAACTGCATGCTGCCAACCATCTGAATGAGATTAGAGGAGGCTCCAAGCTCCAGATGAGAAAGAGTCCCAGCTGCCACTTTTATTTCAATTTTATGAGGTCCTAAAAAGACAACCCAATTACCCATTCCTGGACTTTCTGATCTACAGAAGCAGTGGGACGATAATTGCATGTTAGTATAAAATGCTAAATTTGTAGTAATTTTTTAAAGCACCAATAAAAAAAGGAAAACTCTAACATGTACTTTGATATATGCACTTAGAAGTGAAGAGCTGCTAATACAAACTGATAAAACTGGGAGCAGCTCTGAAATCAGGCCATGGGTGGAGGATGGAATGATTCTGAATAGCACAGTAGAGAAAATTTAAACTGACTTGAACAGGCTGCTGGTAGAAACTGGAACTTTGAGGAAGCTGCTTGCCAGCCCTCCAGTGGAATCTAGACCTGGGAGGAAGGGAGATCTTTCTCACACAGTGACAGAGAACAGCAAAACTGTACTGTATTGAATGCAAGATTCTAAAGTGAAGAACTTGGGGAGGAACATTTCCAATCAAAGTGTAAAACAAACGTGCTACTTGGTTTTCTCTTGCTGAGTTTAGTAAAATTATGAGTGGAGAGATAAAATGAAGGAGGAACTGTTTAACAAAGAGGACTCCAGGAACGGATGACTTTCAAAATCATGGAGGAAAAGCTGGTGACCCCTTTGCTGAAGCAACGGGAAGACCAACAGTCAAAAATCTTTTCAAGAGATTAAGGATATTCCTCACAAATCTTTTCATTAAACCAGTGGCTCTCTAGGAGGTTTACAAGTACTGCCCCTCAACCATGCCATTAGAAATCAAAGACAGAGAAGAAGAAATTATCTCAAAAAGTCTTACAGGTATGCCTTGACTAATAAAGAGAAATTCGCACAGGGTCCTTAAGAACATTGCTTCAGCAGAAATATTCTTAGCTGAGACTACAAAGACAGAGAGAAGATGAAGCTAAAGCAAAGTATTGGACCCCCAAGGTCTGATGACAAGACTGAGGAAACCGCTTAGGGGCAAACCCAAGCTCCTTGGCTGAAAAAGGACGGAGGAATTCAGTCAAAAGCCTAAAGGACTGTGTCAAAACTTAAGTGATTATTTCAGCCTTTGGCACCGAATTACAAAGATCTACCGGCAGTGTCTACCTGGCTGGACTTCACAACTGATTCAGTAGGATCACTCCTTTCTGCCTGTCTTTTTTTGCTTTTTTAAATGGAAATGTGTGTAACTGTTGTGTTATGCCTGCCCCACTGTTGTCCCTTGGGGAATTGAAAACAGATAACTTGTGTCTTTAGTTTTAGATACCCCAGATGGGGAAGCATGGTGTCTAAGATCTCTACCCAATACCTGATTTAGATGAATTAGATAATGAGAACTTAGACTTCAAGTTAACAAAATGAGATGAGACTCTGGAAAGTTGAGGGAAGGTGAAGGAAATTTGCTGGTGGGGAGATGTTTTACTGGGGCCCAGGGAAAAGACTGAGATGGGCAGAATTCTAAAGTGGTGCTCGCCACGGTATGAATGTGTGTGCCCCCAAAATTCATGTACTGGAAACCTAATCACCAATGTGATAGTATTTGGAGGTAGGGCATTTAGGAGGTGATTAGACCACAGAGGAGGCCTTCATGAATGAGATTCATACCCTTATAAATGAAACCTCAGAGAGTTGCTTGTCCTTTCCACCAGCTGTAGACACAGTGAGAAAGTGCCATCTAAGAGACATTAAATCTGCTGGTGCTTTAATCTTGAACTTCCCAGACACAAGAGCTGCAAGGAATAGATTTCTTTAGAAGCCACTCAATTTACAGTACAGTAGAATCTCTGTAAACTGACCTCCCAAGGCACTGTAACAAACCTATCAGCATATGGAGATTGTCAACATAAGAAATAAGGCCTACTATACTGATACATATATGTGGGCATGCCCAGTCTGTGAAAATTAGGTCAACTTAAGGAGGTGGTCAATGTCAGTGGTGGTCAGCTATGGAGGTTCTACTGTACACACTAGGCCAGCCTGAATGGACTAAGCACATAACATTCCCACCCCCATTTCTACATATCTTTTCTTCAGTGTGGGCATCACCAATGAAAATGATGGAATAACACCCTCATGGTTATACTGTAGAATATGGGGGAAAGGTTTCTTTAGATGTATATAAGGTCCATTCACAATTGACTTTGAGTTAATCAAAAGGGATTAATCTTGAGTGAACCTGACATAATAAGGCAAGCTTTCTAACAGAAGGTAAAGCCACCTTCTGCTTGCCAGGACATAAACAAACAGCCATGTTGTAAACGTCCTGTGGAAGGTGCACATGGCTAGGACCCCATGGTGGCTTCTGGAAGCAAAGAGCAACCCCAGGCAGACAGCCAGCAAGAAAACAAAACTACATTCCTACAGCTACAAGGAATTTGATGCTGGGAGTGGTGAAAGACTGGAAAGGACCTGAGTACCAGTTGAACATTCAGCCCTAGCTGGCACATTGCTTTCAGTTTTCTGAGTCTCGGACTGAGCAGTGAATCCAGCTTGCCATGCTCGGACTTCAGACTCCAGACATTGTGAGATAATAAATGTGTGCACTTCTATGCAAAAAGTCCACTGTCAACTGTTACACAGAATTGAAAAATAGTACACCACAAATTGGCGTCTTGAAAGGGAACTGAAAGTTCCCAGATTTCTATATTGAGGGTCAGTGACCCACGCTGGGCCATCACTGACCCTCACTCTGAGTCGCAGTGATTGCTGAAGGCCAGTCACTTGCCCAGGCTGTGTGGCATCTTTTACTTGGGTTTTTCCACGTTGACATGGATGCCTCTTTTCTATCTGGAAAACAAACAACAACAACAACAAAAAAAATATGACCTTGGATCCTCCTATGACTGTGTTTCCTGCCAGATGAACAAAATTATCAGAGAAAAAGAACAAATGGAATCATAAATGAATGAGGCCTACAGCAGCAAGTGTAATGGCTGATGTCTGTGTCTGCGTTGCTATCAAACTCCACATACCCCAAAGGCAAAATGAGATCTTCCCCAGATCGAAAGCTACCCTGATACTAAACGTGTACATTAAATTCATTTTTTATTATTGTTCGTGATCAAATTGGGCCTCTGTAACTTGAAACCAAAAGTGCCCTGACTAATAGCATTCATGCTCAGTGTTATAAAGTGTGGATTGATGAGTAGGACAAAAACCTACACAATAAACAATCCAAGTGTTTACTCTTTTTTCAAATTTCTTGTATTTGTTCATCTTGGAAGATAGTTCAAAACCTCTTCTTCAGTGAAAATTAACTCTCTCTTTCTCTTACACCAATGTTTTTCTTCTTCTTCTTCTTCTTTTTTTTTTTTTTTTGCCTTGAAAATCTCCCTATGCTGTTAAACTGCTTTTTACCAGTTTCTTTTCTTTTGCTTCTAGAAAAGATTCCGATGTTCTAGGGAACACTGTCTGTTGTCAGCCTAATCACATCTTCTTTATCCATTAGAATAAATGACTTCTTTTGCCTGTGGGGTCGTTAGTCTCATTCATTTACTCTATTTCATCAATTCTGAAGCGTTCTCGTTTCACTAGCATTTCCTTTCTGTCTCAGAAGATTCTCAGAGCTGCCTTATGCCTTGTGTCAATTCTTTTAAGCCACTTCTGTGTTTCTCTTTTTATTGCTAAGTCAGTTCTACCAAGTTAGCTTAAGTCTCTACTTATTTCCTCAATATATATTTCTCTATGTATTGATTGGAGTCCAGCCAGACAACCAACCTATCCATTTACAGAAATGAGAAAATTTGGTATAAAATAAATCTTACCTTGGGATATAAAAGTGTTACTAAAGGGTAAGCAGGAAACCAGTGTAGCATGGACAAGGGGCCATAGGACGCAAATACCATCCCTGGGGCTGAGGAAACCAGGGGAAGGCAGATACTGGAATTATCAAACTTTGACAACTTAGAAACTTACCTAGAACTATGCAAGGATTGAAAAGCCTGAGGAGGGGGTGGCAGTAGAGCTGGTGATGGTGTATCTGAGCTTGGAGGAGGGAACCTGTGAGAGAGGGCACTGCTTAGATTGTTCCTTAGAGGCAGTTGCCATGGGGCTGCTATGGCACATTTCGGAAAAACAGGGAGCTAGGTCAGCTGTTGCTGTAAACAGGAGTATTCACCTGCTGCAAGTGTGAAGAGGCTCTGCTGATGTGATGCTCATAAGAATCGCAAACCAGGGAGAGCTCCCTAGTGAGCAGGCAGAAAGGAGCAAGATCCCTTTACCTCCTCCAGCAACTCAGCCTCCGTCCAGGACCCCTTATGGGTCAATCTTAGCATGTGGCATTTGGGGCCCCAGTTCCACAGTCACAAAGACAATGAAAAAGTCTGCTTTTGGTGTACAGAGCCAATGGCTTATGCGTCCTGCATTTTGGCTTTGGCAATTATTCTAAAGCAATAACATTTTGATTACAATTACAGTTTTATAAATGATCCATCATTTATAGACTTATATTGTCTATATCCAAAAATATTTCATCTCTATTTTTCGTAGGTTACTTACTGATTTTCAAAGAGTCTATACCTGCCCTCTCTGATATTGACTTTTGGTTTTCCTCATATACATCTAGGCATTTGCTGTCTAATTAATTTATCATTGTGTCTTATTATTATAATATATAATACATTAAATAAACAATACATGTTTATCCCTCTGACAAATATTAACTTTAACAATCTTCCCATGGGCCAGCTACTATGCTACTTTCTATATAGAAAATGATTGATATTAATAGTTCTGTCATTGTAAGTTTTACCTGAAAAATATTGTTATACTAATAATTAATCAAGGACAATTTGCAATAAGGACTGAAAATGCAAAGCACATACAGAATGAGACATAGCAGACTTACATACACAAATGCACAGATCCTCATATACATGTTTCTGTGTGCATATAAATGTGTACACATGTCAATAGCTATCTGTTTAGATATAGGTGTTTACACTAAGTTTATACGGCAGGACGGTGTTCAGAGGTGCACTTACCTCTGTGTGTATACGCACGTAGTAACAGAACCACTTGACATGTTTGATCAGGCAGGACTTTCCTGGAATAGGAGATTTAACAAAGATGATACAGGTTTATGAGCAATAACTTCCACAAGGTCATCTTCTCATCCTAGTCTTGTCTCAGAGGTGCAGCATAGTATAGAGCTGTCTGTCTCTGCAGCACAGGACATACACACTTACAAACATACGCATGTAATACATGCACAGTCAGCCCTCTGTATGGCTCCAGAACCCCCTACAGATACAAAAATCCACATATGCTCATGTCTCTTACATAAAATAGCATAGTATTTCATATGAGCTACGTGTATTAATATCTTCCTGAATACTTTAAATCAGCTCTAGATTACCTATAACAGCTAACACAATGTCAATGCCATAAAACAGCTGTTAAACTATATCGTTTAGGGAGGAAAAGTCTCTACATCTTCAGTACAGATGAAACTATGCATTTTTCTGACTACTTTCAGTCTGTACTTCATTGAATCCATGAATGCAGAACCCCCAAATTGGTAGGACTCACTCTATGTATTATAAATAGTTTTAGTCATCATGTGTTTGACAGCTATGTTTTACTTTGATAACATAGCATCTTAAGGAGGGGGGTAATTTAAGAAACATACCAGTTTATTAAACATTTAGACAAAATGTTATTCTTTTGCCAGTTGTCAGCATCCCCTCAGAATCTTCAGGAGCCGAGCTCCGGGAGTTTTTCTTTCTGTTGTTAGTTGTTACTTCTCAATTTTCCACCTGCTGTATGTTTTTTATTCCTTTCTTTGTTTGATGATCCTTGATATTCTGTAATAACATGACCATGTCCTCTCTGTTAAGAGGACAGAGAAATGCTTTGGTCACCAAATTAAACCTCCCAAATTCACTGTGGTAATCTATGTGTTTATTCCTAATCTTGCATTTATTTCAGCATTTTTCAAGTTTCTATCTTCCCTTAATTCAGTGATTATAACTGACTTTTCATATAGGAGAGAACAGCATGGAAAGCATGTCTCAGTGTGTCGTGAAGAATTCAGTCTTGCCCACAGAGAGGTGTGGCTTTTCCCTCTAAAACTTTTCAGTGTTCTGCATGTTAAAAATTTCATTTTTCTTAGCCATGCTACATAACAGTGTAATTTATGGTGGGAGGTTTGGAATGACCAAGTATTGGTCGATATCTTCAGAGGGCTGGAAAAAGAGGTCACTCCTGTGGGCTGTCAACTGTGTCTATGTGATAGAGCCCAGTGCAGACCCTGGACACTGAGGCCTGAGAGAGCTCACTTAGCTGATAGCACCCGCAGCACGTCATACCCCATTGTCATCGGAAGTTGACACCATCCTTGCCTTCATTAGAAAGCAAGTCTACGGCTCGGTGCCTGTGGCTCAATCGGCTAAGGCGCCAGCCACGTACACCTAAGGTGGCGGGTTCGAATCCCCAGCCCGGGCCCGCCAAACAACAACAATGGCTGCAACCAAAAAATGGCCAGGTGTTGTGGCGGGCGCCTGTGGTCCCAGCTACTTGGGAGGCGGAGGCAGGAGACTCGCTTGAGCCCAGGAGTTGGAGGTTGCTATGAGCTGTGATGCCATGGCACTCTACCCAGGGGAATAGCTTGAGGCTC
>CAUYQV010118609.1:0-22295 GCA_963574575.1 Galagoides demidoff
GGTCCCAGCTACTTGGGAGGCAGAGGCAGGAGACTCGCTTGAGCCCAGGAGTTGGAGGTTGCTATGAGCTGTGATGCCATGGCACTCTACCCAGGGGGATAGCTTGAGGCTCCGTCTCAAAAAAAAAAAAAAAAAAAACAATCTAGTGCAAATGTCCTTATAATAAAATGATTTTTTTTTTCTTCTGGGTAGATGCTTAGTAATGGGATTGCAGGATCAAGTGGGAGGTCTAATTTGAGTTCTTTGAAGAGTCTCCATACTTCCTTCAAAAGAGGTTGTATTAGTTTGCAGTCCCACCAGCAGTGTAAAAGTGTTCCCTTCTTTCCACATCCAGCCAGCATCTGCAGCTTTGAGACTTTGTGATGTAGGCTTTTCTCACTGGAGTTAGGCAATATCTCAGGGTGGTTTTGATTTACAATTCTCTGATGATCAGGGGTGATAAGTGTTTTTTCAAATGTTAGCCATTCATCAGGACACAGGTTTTGGCTTTTCACAGATGAGCGGGATGGAAGTAGGCACAGCAGCAGGTCTGAGCGTGATGGGGAGTCAGAGCGCAGCAGCAGAAGAAATGAACCCGAAAGCCCACGCCATCGGCCGAAAGGTAGACTTAGCCATTTCCTGGGGTGGTCTGTAGGGAATGAAGTGTATAAAAGGCAAAATGTGTGATTCCCATCCTCAGTGGGGCTATGAGGCATTGAGTCAAAATTGCTGATCCACCATGAGCCTCCTGGAATAGCTGGTCCTGAGCCTCTTGAGCACAGCCTTGCCTGTGTCTATTGAGATGGATATGCTTACTATAAGTGATGCACTGGTCTCTGAATGGCCAGTTTCCAGATGGCAATAAAGGTCACAGGAGCAGAAGAAGGATCTATTTTTTAAAAAAATTGGTTGTATTCAATAGGGGTATGTTTGCAGAGGTAAATTGAATATGCCTTAAAATTTGAAATGTGGATCATTAAAATTCAGATATCTTTAAGAACTTTCAAAACCATCTTACCCCTTATGAATAAGTGCATGGTTTATAAATAGTGAAAGAAGTAAATTCGGGGAATTGACTGCTAGTTGATCATTCTGGAGCCATGTCTTGGTTCAATGAGATGTTTCTCACAGTTGTATCTTTTGTGGACTCAGATGCAGCTACCCCTTCAAGGTCCACCTGGGAGGAAGAGGACAGTGGCTATGGGTCCTCCAGGCGCTCGCAGTGGGAATCACCCTCCCCTACGCCTTCCTATCGGGATTCTGAGCGGAGCCATCGGCTGTCTACTCGAGACCGAGACAGGTGAAGTTCTGGGTGGAGCAGCCCAGTTTTTCTGGGGGCGGGGCGGGAGGGGGGCTGTGCAGGGAGAGCAGGAAGCAGCCTGGGGAGCAAGGCTCAGTAGCTTAGTGACTGTTTCTTAATGTTGGTTCTGCTGCTTCTCAGGTCTGTGAGGAGCAAGTACTCAGATGACACGCCTCTGCCAACTCCCTCCTACAAATACAACGAGTGGGCCGATGACAGAAGACACTTGGGGTCCACCCCACGCCTGTCCAGGGGCCGAGGTAAGGCCTAGGGGGCAGGAGGTGGAAGAGCACAGGCTGTGCTCCTGGGGATGAGCCAGGGCTGTGTGGGCTGACCTGCTACCTGTGCTCCTTCAGGAAGACGCGAGGATGGTGAAGAAGGAATTTCATTTGACACAGAAGAGGAGCGGCAGCAGTGGGAGGATGACCAGAGGGTAAAGCCTGACACCTTTGAGGGGTTGAACAAGGGGGTGGCCCTCCATAGGTGAGTGAGTGATGGGAGGTGTTAGAGCCCAAGGTCCACAAGTGACCCTCTGGCATGATTGGGCTTTGATGAGGTGCAGCTGAACCTAGGGCAGCCTGAAGCCCTAGAATCACTTTGCAGAGGTCCAGCCTGCACTGCCTGCCACTACTGGGTGGTGATGACCTCACTCTTAATGTGTTGGTGCCACCGTGTGGCGAGTCTAAGAAGTGCTGTCACTGTGGGCTGGCATTCAGTCAGACGTGTTATTTTTCCTCCTGAGGTTCTCCAGGTGGCCCATGGGGGTGAGGTCACTGCTCTGTGCCAGTGACTTCCTACCGAGCACCTCCCCTGCCAGTGCGTCCAATGCATAAACTCCATCTGTCTCTTGCTCTCATTGCTTTGCCCCATGCCTGCAGCAAGCTGACCGGGACTGGTACATGATGGATGAAGGGTATGACGAGTTCCACAACCCTCTGGCCTACTCCTCTGAGGACTATGTGAGGAGGCGGGAGCAGCACCTGCACAAACAGAGGCAGAAGCGGATTTCGGCTCAGCGGAGACAGATCAATGAGGTAAGGCCATCTGTAATGGGTGCCTGGGCTCAGGGCCAGGGAGGGGATGGCCGCACACCTGTCTTCCGTTGCCAAGAGGGTCAGGTCTAAGTAGACCACTGAAGGTGCGGGGCAGCTGGGGAGCCATTTGGTCATTTAAGAAAAAACCTCCTGCTTATGCTTCTCTCTCCTGTAGCCCTTTCCTGGGGGGTGCTGTTGAGGGTAATGGGCATGGTGGGACCTGCTTCTGGGGTCTGTATTCTTTGTGTCTCTGTTTGGGCTGGGGATGTTCGCCATTCGTGTGTCCATCTAGGGGTTCTGACTTTAGAGGTTCTGACTTAGATGTCAGGAGCTGCTTGGAACAAAACACTGCAGGTGACTTGAGATCAGTGACTCTTCTGTCTCAGGAGCTGCGCGTAGAGAGGCCTGTGACGTCTTTGTGGCCCCCTTTGGCCCCTCTGTTGGTCCTTGACCTGCAAACTTGCCCGGTGACCTTTCAGAATGACCTTTGAGCTGCAGTTTGAGGCTCCTCTTGTGTCCCCACAGGATAACGAGCGCTGGGAGACTAACCGCATGCTCACCAGTGGAGTGGTCCACCGGCTGGAGGTGGATGAGGACTTTGAAGAGGACAATGCGGCCAAGGTGCACCTCATGGTGCACAATCTGGTGCCCCCCTTCCTGGATGGGCGCATCGTCTTCACCAAGCAGGTGAGTCTCCCCCGTGCCTGGAGACAGGATGGCTCAGGAAGACCTGATGTGGCAAGAGAAAGAAAGGAGGATGGGAAGAAAGCCCCATATCCTCAGAGGGTAGTAGCCCCTCTGGTTGACGGGGCCATTTTGAAATGGGCCTTCTTAGTGATTTTAATGACTGGAGATTTCTCTCTTTCCTCAACCTGGTGCAGCCAGAGCCCGTGATTCCAGTCAAGGACGCCACTTCTGACTTGGCCATTATTGCCCGAAAAGGCAGCCAGACCGTGCGGAAGCACAGGGAGCAGAAGGAACGCAAGAAGGTTGGTCTTGTCACCGGGGCTGGAAGTCTCTGTGCATTTTGTTTCCTCTTTTCTTCTTTTTAAAGCTCTCATTAGGCTGCATGGGTAGATTTCTGTTAGAAGTTAGAAAACACACAGGGAGCATGAATCAGCCCTGGGAGGAGGGTGTGGTGTTCCTTCATCAGGTCCTTTGTCATATGGCATCGTGCCTGATGTTGGGACAGCTGGAGGCTCGAGGCTTGTGGCTGGGGGAGTTTGAACCTGCTGGGGTCCCAGGATAGAGCTGACTTACTTCTCTTGTCTTTTTCAGGCTCAGCACAAACACTGGGAATTGGCTGGGACCAAACTGGGAGATATAATGGGTGTGAAGAAAGAAGAAGAGCCAGATAAAGGCCTGACAGAAGACGGGAAGGTGGACTACAGGTGGGCAGCCTCTGCCAGCAGTGCAGGGCGTGCCAGGCAGAACCGAGAGGGAACTGTTTCCATGTTGCTCTGAATCTGCTACTTTCCTTAGTCCTTTTCTCCCGGCTTCTTTCCTGTCTTCCTGCTTTTCCTAGATATTATTCCTACTGCTACCATTGCCACTACCAAACAGCTTCTTCTGTGCTGGTGGTATTGTGAGGAGAGTGAGGCCCAGGGAAATTGAGTGACTTGTCTGAGGTTGCCCAGCTAGTAAATGGAGGAGCTGGGATCAGATGCAGGCAGTCTTACATCAGAGCCCACACCCTAGCCACTCTGCTTTTTTTTTTTTTTTTTGAGACAGGGCTTCAAGCTATCCCCCTGGGTAGAGTGCTGTGGCATCACAGCTCACAGCAACTTCCAACTCCCGGGCTCAAGTGGAGTCTCCTGCCTCTGCCTCCCAAGTAGCTGGGATAACAGGCGCCCGCCACAACACCTGGCTATTTTTTTTGGTTGCAGCCGTCATTGTTGTTTTGGCGGGCCTGGGCTGGATTTGAACCTTCCACCTTAGGTGTATGTGGCTGGTGCCTTAGCCACTTGAGCCCCAGGCACCAAGCTGCCACTCTGCTTTTAAAGGTCTCTCAGGTGTTCAGGGTGGGAAGCTGAGTTTTGATCCTTCAGTTAATTTTCAGTATAAAGCAGAATCATTTTGAACAGTTTCCAAAATAGGAAGGATTATCTTACCAGGTAGTGACTTCTCTCTCTGTTGCTCTGTGGCCACAACTCCTCAGGAGACGTGTGTGGTTATTTTAGGCCTTTAAGTATTGTGCTGAGAATGCCTGAGGCCTTCTCCATAGTTAGTGACCAGGTGATTGATTTCAGGCTCCCCTTGTGCTCACACTCTGTTTAAGGCAGAGGCTGTGCCCAGTTGGTAGCCTGGTACTCCTCTGAGCCACCTTTGGTTCTGTTTGATTCCAGGGCATTGAGCATGTTGTGAATGATGGGTCCCCTCCCATGGCAGTGGTCCCTGGGCTGGCAAGAAATATCTCAGATTACCTGGCTGCTTTGGTGTCTCAGATTCTCATCCAATTTCTTCTACTTCCTGGGCATAGAAAGAAGGGTGGGAGGGACAAGGTGGGAAGTGGGGCTGAGGCTGCTGTGTGTTTTCAGGACAGAGCAGAAGTTTGCAGATCACATGAAGAAGAAAAGCGAAGCCAGCAGCGAGTTCGCAAAGAAGAAGTCTATCCTGGAGCAGAGGCAGTACCTGCCCATCTTTGCGGTGCAGCAGGAGCTACTCACCATCATCAGGTATCTCTGCCATGGGCCAAATTCCAGTGTTGAATCAGGGGTGCCCTTTGCCTCCTGTGTTTACTTAGGAGCTCTTTTCTTATGTCTTTTACAATTGATGGAGAACGGAAGTCATTTTTCCCTCTGACCTGGTGGCCCTGGGCTGTGCTGCACAAGGTCACAGATAGCATCATTTTGTCTCCGCTGAAACCTCACCATATTCCCGACATTTTTGTAAGAACTTTACCCAGTGAAGTCTTCCTCCCTAAGCAGGCATGCTTCTTGGATAGCTCGACATGGGCTGCATCTTCCTGCAGGCTCAGATTGGCCTTCCACTCGGGCTGATGAGCCCTGCCCTGCTTTTCCTTGTAGAGACAACAGCATCGTGATTGTGGTTGGGGAGACAGGGAGCGGCAAGACCACTCAGCTGACCCAGTACTTGCACGAAGATGGTTACACAGACTACGGGATGATTGGGTGCACCCAGCCCCGGCGTGTGGCTGCCATGTCGGTGGCCAAGAGAGTCAGTGAAGAGATGGGGGGAAACCTTGGCGAGGAGGTGAGTGGGTGTGAGGGCTGAGGGCTGTAGTTATTCATTGATGGTTTCTGCCTGTTTGTGCCAGAGGGTGTGATCTGCTAAAGCGTGGCCCTCAGCACAGGCTGTGCTAGTGGTGAGCCAGTGGCCAGGACTTCTGAGCCATCTCTGTGACCTCCAGGTGGGTTATGCCATCCGGTTCGAAGACTGCACTTCAGAAAACACCTTGATCAAATACATGACGGATGGGATCCTGCTCCGAGAGTCCCTCCGGGAAGCCGATCTGGATCACTACAGCGCCATCATCATGGACGAGGCCCACGAGCGCTCCCTGAACACCGACGTGCTGTTTGGGCTGCTCCGGGAGGTGAGGGGGGTTCGTCCCTCTGTGTCCGTGGGGCATGGACGAGCACACTGTTGGTAGTTGGTGACGGAGGTGCTCCAGGTGGGCTGAGGGGATTCTGATAGGCCAGTTTTCCCCAGGGCCTCCGGTTGCCGAGTTCAGACCTGGGTTGTACTTTACTCTGTTCTTGCTCAGCTGACTCGGGGTTTTCTTGGTCTTGGCTCCATTCTGCTATCTTCAGGGTTGTTAAGACTCTATGAGGCTGATCCATCAGCTTTGGCTTCTGTTTTATTTGGGAGAAATGGTTTTGAGACTGGAAGGCGGGAGCCAAGGGTCCCAAACCCTTCGGAGCCTCTGAGTAGCCTTTTCTCTCAGGTAGTGGCTCGGCGCTCAGACCTGAAGCTCATTGTCACATCCGCCACTATGGATGCAGAGAAATTTGCTGCCTTTTTTGGGAATGTTCCCATCTTCCACATCCCTGGACGTACTTTCCCTGTTGACATCCTGTTCAGCAAGGTACTGAGGCCTCTGTCTGTGCTATGCACCTCTCTAAGGAGAAGCCAGCTGGAAAGTGTGGGATGGGGAGGAGACTGGGGCAGGGAAGATTGTGGGCCCCATGGGTTAAATGAACAGCTGCAGCTCTGGGGCTCTGGGGGCAAATGACTGTGCTCTGGGGGAGGTTTTGCTTTATTGTGTCTTTGGAGCTGAAGTATGGGGCCTAGGGAGGCATGGGGGCTTCTTTCAGGGGCTTTGTACAGGTCAGGCCATCTGTAGGTGTCGAGGCCCTGAAAGTCTTGGGGCTGGGCTATGGGCTCCCAGAGGGGTGCCTGGCTGGCGTTTCTGACGCATGCCTTTGCCTGTGTCCCTTTTGGTGTTGCAGACCCCTCAGGAAGATTATGTGGAGGCTGCTGTGAAGCAGTCCCTGCAGGTGCACTTGTCAGGGGCCCCAGGGGATATCCTTATCTTCATGCCTGGCCAAGAGGACATTGAGGTGTGTGCCTTGCTCATTTTCTGGGTGAACAGCTATGTCTTGTGTCTGAGAGTCTGGGCCTTGGGTGTCTCACAGCTCTCCTGTATGCCCCCAGGTGACTTCAGACCAGATCGTGGAGCATCTGGAGGAGCTGGAGAATGCACCCGCCTTGGCTGTGCTGCCCATCTACTCCCAGCTGCCTTCTGACCTCCAGGCCAAAATTTTCCAGAAGGTGCTTACTTTCCTGGCAGGGATGGGGTGGGAGGTCGGCTGTTGCCCCCACTTTGGACACTGTTCTGTCCTGAGGGGCTCAGTTCCCCCCTCTTACTTCTTGCTTGTTCTAGGCTCCCGATGGTGTTCGCAAGTGTATTGTTGCCACCAACATCGCTGAGACATCTCTGACTGTTGATGGCATCATGTTTGTCATTGATTCTGGTTATTGCAAATTAAAGGTAAGAAAAGCCACAGGGGGCAGATCTTTACTTGAAGCTAACTCATCTTTCAGGGGGTGGGAACGAGCACTTGACTCATTTAATTCTTGAGTAGGTAGATAATTTAAATAGTTCAATAAAGATTGCAGAGCTGGTGTTTATGGGGAAAACTTCTTAGGTGTTTATGAGATCACATCAGAGGCTCCTGGCTCCAAGAGGGTGGCTGCCTCATTGCTGAGACCCTTCCTAGGGTTCGTCTTGGCCTCAGGGCTGCCTCCTTGCCCCTCACCCTGTCCTTCAGCAGTTTGCTGTCCCTCCTAGGTCTTCAACCCCAGGATTGGCATGGATGCTCTGCAGATCTACCCCATCAGCCAGGCCAATGCCAACCAGAGGTCAGGGCGAGCCGGCAGGACGGGCCCAGGTCAGTGTTTCAGGTAGGAGCCCTGTGCTTTCCGGGGCAGTGCTGGGATTGCTTTGAGTGGAACCTGGGCTGGGTGGGCCAGGTGCTGGCCCTAGAGCTGACCCTCAAGGCTGAGGCTATGGGCTGCTGGTGGGGCTGCCACTTGTTTGTCCCCTCATCATATGCCACTGAGTGGAAGGAGTATCTTTACCTGGGAGCTCTGAGGCCTGAGGCAGGCCTGTGTGAATGGATGTGTACATGTTGGTAATTGCACCTGCTGCCCCCTACATGACAGGTCTGAACAAGTGATGCCATTGGGTCTCTTTTACTTCTCCTATTTTTCTCTCTTCCCTCCTTTTTGTTCAGAGTTTTAGAAATCCTATGTTTACTATAGAAATTCAGTAAATACAGAAAAACATTAAGAAAATAAAACTTACTCACATTCCTAGTCCCAGGCTCACGGGTTCCAGAAGTGAGTCAGCAGGGAGTAAGTATCAGCAGAAGAGTTGAACTGGTGGGATAGATTTTTGAATAGGTGGAGATGAGTGATGCACAGAAGTGGGAGGTGGGGAGAAGAAATGAGAACTTCTTACCTTTCCCTAGGGGGTCTCATCTGTATGGCTGCTGTGAGGTTCGGTTGTGGTGAGAAGCTGGGATTATGTCTGTCTCCCCCATGCAGTAGTCCCTGCATGGGCAGCCAGGCAGGGGTAAGAGGTTGACAGGCCAGTGTGGGGACAGGTAACAGCAGGTCTGTGCTCTTTTCCCTGGCAGGCTCTACACCCAAAGTGCCTACAAGAATGAACTCCTGACCACCACTGTACCTGAGATCCAGAGGACCAACCTGGCCAACGTGGTGCTGCTGCTCAAGTCCCTCGGGGTGCAGGACCTGCTGCAGTTCCACTTCATGGACCCGCCCCCAGAGGACAACATGCTCAACTCCATGTACCAGCTCTGGATCCTCGGGGCCTTGGACAACACAGGTGCGGTAGCCCCCAAAGAGGGGCCTGGTGGGCAATGGTGCTGGGTGCCCTCACTTTCCTTCACCGTCCTGTGGAATATCTGGCTTTGCTCACCTCTCTCAGGTGGTCTGACCTCTACGGGGCGGCTGATGGTGGAGTTCCCACTGGACCCAGCCCTGTCCAAGATGCTCATTGTGTCCTGCGACATGGGCTGCAGCTCCGAGATCCTGCTCATCGTCTCCATGCTCTCTGTCCCCGCCATCTTCTACAGGCCCAAGGTAGGTGCTTGAGGACACTGAAGTGAAATAGCTACAAGGGCTGGGAATCAGAGTTTCAAGAGAATGACTTTGCTATTTTTTTTTTTGTTAAACATGTTAGGGGCAGGGGAGGAAAGGGCTAGATTAATGGTTCTCAAGAGGGGTTTGGAAATCTGCAGAGTGGTTTTTGTTTTTTTTTTTTTATGCCAACTTTTTATTTGTCATGAAGACATTTGTACTTACCATTTTACAGTGACCTCAACCCCAGAGCAGCTTTTCTCTGAAATATAGCACAGTTTAAATTGCCTTCTAAAGCCCTTAATAAATGTGAACGGATAAATATACCTTGAGGCCAAGGTGTCTCACACCTGTAATCCTAGCACTCTGGGAGGCCGAGGTGGGTGGATTGCTTGAGCTCACAGGTTCAAGACCAGCCTAAGCAAGAGTGACACCCTGTCTGTACTAAAAAATATAAAAACTGAGGTAAGAGGATGGCTTGAGCCTAAGAGTTGGAGGTTGCTGTGAGCTGTGACACCACATCACTCTACCCAGGGCAATAGCTTGAGATTCTATCTCAAAAAACACACCTTGAAAAGTGAAGATAACGGCTCGGCGCCTGTGGCTCAAGCGGCTAAGGTGCCAGCCACATACACCTAAGGTGGTGGGTTCGAATCCAGCCCGGACCCGCCAAACAACAATAATGGCTGCAACCAAAAAATAGCTGGGCGTTGTGGAGGGCACCTGTGGTCTCAGCTACTTGGGAGGCGGAGGCAGGAGACTCGCTTGAGCCCAGGAGTTGGAAGTTAGTGTGAGCAGTGAAGCCATGGCACTCTAACCAGGGTGACAGCTTGAGGCTCTGTCTCAAAAAAAAAAAAAAAAAAAAGAAAAGTGAAGATAACATGGGTAAAGTGCTTTGAATAGGCAATAGGAATACATTTGGAAGCAAGGTTTTTCTAAGCGTGCTGTAATGGTGAGCAGTGAAGACACAAACTTAATACTATTAAAAATCAACTCATTTGGGGCAGCGCCTGTGGCTCAAAGGAATAGGGCGCCGGCCCCATATGCTGGAGGTAGTGGGTTCAAACCCAGCCCCAGCCAAAAACTGCAAAAAAAAAAAAAAAAAGATTTGGTTTGTGTTTTTGTTTTGAGAGCGGATCTTGTTCTTTTACCTAGAGTTAGAGTGCTGTGGTATCATCATAGCTCACAGCAACCTCAAACTCTTGGGCTCAAGTAGTCCTTCCTCAGCTTCCCAAGTAGCTGGGACTATGGGCATATGCCACCATACCCAGCTAATTTCTCTATTTTTTGGTAGACAGGAGTCTCACTGTTGCTCAGGCTGGTTTCCAACTCTTGGCCTCAAGCAATTCTCTCACGTTGTTCTCCCAAAGTTCAGGCCTGAGCCACTGCGCCCAGCTATAAGCTTCTAAACTCGTGACAACCTAGTGCTGCATCATTCTATAGTAACAGCAAGAAGTTATCTTCTAGTTTTGTTGTTCTCGACTCCTCGTGTTTTAGAATAAGTGTTTTATAAAGCAGCTTTGTTGTTTCTGTATTGTTAGGGCAGCATGCTGACGTGCTGCAATTGTGTGTGTGAGAGCTTCCAGGAGGTGCTTAATGTGAAGGCCCTTTTTCCCTTCCCAGGGCCGAGAGGAGGAGAGTGATCAGATCCGGGAGAAGTTTGCTGTCCCTGAGAGTGATCATTTGACCTACCTGAATGTCTACCTGCAGTGGAAGAACAATAATTACTCTACTATCTGGTGTAACGATCATTTCATCCATGCCAAGGCCATGCGGAAGGTGGGTGGTGGCCCAGATGAGTGGGACGTTGGGGCAGGAAGTGGGAGGCAGGGAGGGAGGGCTCCCCCATTGCCCTCCCTGTGTTCTGCTGCAGGTCCGGGAGGTGCGGGCTCAACTCAAGGACATCATGGTACAGCAGCGCATGAGCCTGGCCTCATGTGGCACTGACTGGGATGTCGTCAGGAAGTGCATCTGCGCTGCCTATTTCCACCAGGCTGCCAAGCTCAAGGTGAGCCACAGGAGCCCAGTGTAGTTCTGCAGATAGATCTGGGTCCTCCAGTGCTATGTTGGGGTAGCTGCTCCAGTAGGCGCTGTCCTAACGTGGCCATACACTGTGTCTCTTCCCCAGGGAATTGGAGAGTACGTGAACGTCCGCACAGGGATGCCCTGCCATTTGCACCCCACCAGTTCCCTCTTCGGAATGGGCTATACCCCGGACTACATAGTGTATCACGAGTTGGTCATGACCACCAAGGTCAGTCTTTACTGAAGTGTTTGCGTGGTATAGGTCCACCTGTCTGGGCCAGGCTCACTGTCTTCTGGAATGAGCAGGCTTTAGCTTGGGAGAGTCGAGGCTGTGTGCGCTACTTTGTGGGGCATTCAAGTTGGTTTTTTGGGGGCGGGGTGGGGGGTAAGCTTGCCACAGTGTTGACCTTTAGACTAATGTGACTTCACTGTGTCAGCAGGATTGTTCCCTGCTTGCCGCTTAGGAGCAACCCAATTGTCTTAGATACCAGGGACATTTTCTCAAGCAGGGAGGAATTTGTATGGGAGAAGGGATTAAAATTCCAGCACCTGGGGCTTTTCCTTGCCTTTTCATCCTTGTAGGGTTGGGAGTGGGCCCTTCTCACATGGCTCTTAATCATGGACCCACTCTGGGAGGGCCTATGGGCCCCCCGCCCCGTGACCTCTACCTTGCTGCTCTTCTCTCCACAGGAGTACATGCAGTGCGTGACCGCCGTGGATGGAGAGTGGCTGGCGGAGCTGGGCCCCATGTTCTACAGTGTGAAACAGGCAGGCAAGTCTCGGCAGGTGAGCGTCCCGTGTTGCCCGTAAGGTGCTGTGTGCCTGTGGGTGGATTCCCCTCAGTTTGGTATTGCAGACTTCTCTGGCCCCTTACTCCTCTCTCCATGCACAAAAGCAGTGACCCAGCCAGGCTGGTCTGTCTGGTCTCCCTGACCCACTACAGTTGCTTGGTCATCTGAGTCTTTAAAAAAAATTACTATTTTTGAAAAGTCCCAGTATTTGTAAGAGTGGAAAGAACAGTGTAACCAGTCATCCGTCACAAGATGAATTCATCACTTAGCCTCTGTTATTGTCAGCATTCTGTCAGTCAGTCTGGTTTTGCTTGTTCCCAGCCCCTTGACATAGCCATTTTCGTTTTCTGAAGTATTACAGCTTATCTTGGGCATCCTGTTGTTTCATCCATAAATACGTAAGTGTATGTCTCTGATTAAAAGTTTTTTTTTTTCCAAATGTAACCTCTGTGCCCTTATTACTCCCCACAAAATTAATATTTAATGTCACCTAATAAGTCTCTAATCCTTGTTCAGATTTCCCCATTTATCTCAAAGATGACTTTTTATTGTTTTGTTGTTGTTTTTTTTTTTTTTTTGAGACAAACTCTCACTCTGTTGCCCAGGCTAGAGTGCAGTGGCCCTAGTCTAGCTTATAGCAACCTCAAACTCCTAGGCTTAAGTAATCCTCCTGCCTCAGCCTCCCAAATAGCTGGGAATACAGGCACCTGCTGCAATGCCTGCTTGATTTTTTTATGATTGATTTGCTTGAATTAGGATCCAAACATTGCCATTGGTTGCTATATGTCTCTCTTTTATTTTAGAACAAGCTCCACACCCATCTTTTTTTATGATGTTAGTTTTTTGGCACAACCAGGTCATTTGTCCTACAGAATACTCCATATGATCTGTGAGGCTGATTGCTTCCTCTTGGTGGTCTTTGACTTGTGCCTCTATTTCCTGTACTTTGTATAAACCAGTAAGTAGCCTAAAGGCTTGATTAGATCCAGGTCAGCACTGTTTTGTTTTTTGTTTTTTTTTTTGAGACAGAGTCTCATTACCTTGCCCTTAGTAGAGTGCCAAGTCACTGCTCACAGCAACTTCAAACTCTTAGGCTTAAGGTAATTCTCTTGCCTCAGCCTCCCAAGTAGCTGAGACTACAGGTGCTTGCCACAATGCTGGGCTATTTTGTTGTTGTTGTCTAGCAGGCCTGGGCTGGGTTCGAACCTGCCAGCCCCAGTGTATGTGGCCAGTGCCCTAACCACTGAGCATGGGTGCCAAGCCATGGGTCAGCATTGTTAGGCAGGGAAACGTATAAGTGGTGCCCTGACTTCTTTTATAAGCTATCAGTGGACACTTGAGGCCTGCTGGCCCCACCTTTAATGAGGGCTGTGGCAAGTGCCTGTAGTCCCAGTTACTTGGGAGGCTGCTTCCCTCCATGCAGATTCTCTACCTGCTCCTCTGTCTCCTCCAGAGTTTGTGTCTACTGACAGCCATTGCCCAGGTTCATTATTTGGGGTTACAAAATGTTGCTGGGCCTTGGCTTTCTCCCTTCTTAGTGTGGTCTTCCCCACACTGGGCCTGTGTGCATCTTCCTGTCTGCCCTGTCCTGCTAGATGGTAAGGTCTTCCCTATTTTCCTATGTTTTATGGCATAGTTGTATACTTGATTAAAAAAAAACAAAAGCAACAAGGTATTTATGAAACTGAGTGGAATGTTGAGACACGACTGGGTTGAGATGGAATGGTTCAGTGTCTATCATGCATCAATGGAAAAAGTAGGCACTAACGCAAAACAACAGGTTGCCTTGGTGCCTGGGCAGGCAGCTGTGTGGCCCCTGCCCTGAGAGCTGGCCTGGAGGACACAGCACTTGGTTTGCAGCAGGGACATGGGTGCAGATAAGGCTCCTTGCCCGATAGTCTCCAGTAAGCTCAGCCAAGACTCTTCTCCCTTCTCTAGGAGAACCGCCGCCGAGCCAAAGAGGAAGCCTCTGCCATGGAGGAGGAGATGGCGTTGGCTGAGGAGCAGCTGCGAGCCCGGCGGCAGGAGCAGGAGAAGCGCAGCCCCCTGTGCAGCGTCAGGTGAGCTGAGAGGGAGCCCACCCTGGGAGGCTGCCAGAGACCAGGCCCTGATTCCAGGGAAGGATTTGAGAGCAGTTAAATGTGTGAAGATGAACTGGTGACAGAAGCTGCTTGAGTGCTGAGAGGTCACATGTGGCAGGGTGGGAGGAGACAACTAGAAAGGGGTGGTTGTACACCTGCAGCTCCCAGTTATTGTGGTGTGGTCTTCAGGGCCCAAGGTGGCCTGGAGTCGCAGGCCGGGTCTTACAGCTTTACCCAGTGGAGCCAGCTGGGAGAACAGGGTCTTGGGTTCCTGTGTCTGTCCCCTGGAGTTAGGCCACATTCCAGAGGTCAAGGACATGGTCCTACATAAGACTATAAGACTGTTCTCCCCTGAAATACCAATTGCAGGTTTGGACGTCACCCTTACCAGTAACTTACTTGCCACTTATTTGGGGATCCCTGTGGACTCCCTCAGGTTCATAAATTTGCTAGAATAACCCATAGAACTCAGGAAAGTAACCTGCTTATGATTATAGTTTTATTTATTTATTTTTTAGAGACAGAGTTTCACTTTATCGCCCTCAGTAGAATGCCATGGCGTCATAGCTCATAGCAATCTCCAATTCCTGGGCTTAGGTGATACTCTTGCTTCAGCCTCCCTAGTAGCTGGGACTACAGGTACCCACCACAATGCCCAGCTATCTTTTGTTGCATTTTGGCTGGGGCAGGTTCAAACCTGCCACCGTGGGTATATGGGGCCAGCATCCTACTCATTGAGCCATAGGTGCCACCCTATAGTTTTATCTTATCGTAGCAAAAGGGTACATCAGAACCCTCTTAAGGCAGCAGTTCTCCACCTGTGGGTCGTGAACCCTTTGGGGGTTGAATGACCCTTTCACAGGGGTCGCCTAAGACCATCTTGCATATCAGATATTTACATTACGATTCATAACAGTAGCAAAATTACAGTTACGAAGTAGCAATGAAAATAATTTTATGGGTGGGCGTCCCCACAACATGAGGAACTGTATTAAAGGGTTGTAGCATTAGGAAGGTTGAGAAACACTGCTCTAAGGGGAGAGGCATAGAGCAGTGTCTGTGAGGGTCTCAGTGATAGAACTTCCTTTGTCCTCAGGGTCAAGTTATCCTCCTGCCCATCGGTGCATGATGGTACACACAGGATCATTGCACCCAGGGAAGGTCACTGAGCTTTGGTGCCCAGAGTTTTTATCAGGGTCATTCATAGACATGAATGATTGAATCATCATCCATGTAGTTGACCTCAATCTCTAACCCCTGCTGGCCCCAGAGGTCAGGCTGATAGTATGTGGTTCGCGGCCCCAACTCTAATCCCAGAGCTGACTTTAGCCAGGCTGGCCCATCTTGAGTGACCTTGCTAGCATAAGAAACTGTTGAGGAGCTTACCCTGAGTCACCTCATCAGCATAAACTGTCAGATAAGGTCTGAGGGGCCTGCTGTGCCTAGCAGAGACATTCAGTCACTTGAGGAAAGGCCGTGGGGATGAGGCAGGTTACATAGCTGAAGTGGCAGCCCTCACAGCTCACTTAGACCCTATGGAAGGGCTTGTTAAGAAACTCATCTTTGACATTCCTTAATGGATATCAGAATAAGTGAGCTGCTTTTTAATTTTTTCCCATCAACCCCAGGCATGACAAGGGGAGTGAGTATGTGCCTCCCTCAGCCCCCGACCCTAGAACATGGGCTGGGAACAGCAGGCCTCATGCTCTCCCGCCTGCTACGCACCACACTGGGGTGAAGAGTGCTATTTCCTACCCTTCTTTCTGTGTCTCCAGGTCTACGAAGATCTACAGTCCGGGAAGAAAAGAGCAAGGGGAGCCCATGACACCTCGCCGCACGCCAGCCCGCTTTGGCCTGTGAGCCGAGGCTATCCTGGAGAGGACGGCAGCCAGGGTGGGGGTCCTGAGCCCTTGTGGGGAATACCCCAAGGCTGTGGGCAAAGCCCTTTCCTCTGAGCACTTTCATGGGTACACATCACAGCCCCCGGGGGTGCCTCCTGCTGGACCAGGCTCTGTGACTGAGGAAGGGAGCGTTCCTCTGTGCGGGAGCCTAGCAGGGGCCGGGCTGCAGAGCAGCTGAGATGCTCCCAGGGCAACAAGAGGTGGCCAGACCCCATTCAAGTGAATTGGCTGGGACACTTGGTGAATGAGTGACTTGGCTGTGACTAGTTATTTTTTAAACCTTGTGTAAAGCAGCAAAACAGACTTAGAAGGAACTGTAATTTGGTTATAATTCAGAATTTGGACATAAATTTATCATTTGTAAAATGTGATTGCACTTCTGGCTTCCTTTTTCCCTCACTGCCCTATGTCATACAATGAAGAAAGGTGGGGAGAATCCTGCCCTGACTTTCCTTGGGTGGATTGTCCTAGAATCCACCCTTATTTCTGCAGGCCAAACTCTGAGGGTACCCAGCTGCCCCTGAGGCTGGTGGCAGTGGCAGGCTGGCCTCAATGGGAGATGGGTAGGGGCAGTGAGCAGGAGCCCCTCTAGCTTTCCCCAGGAGTGGGCTGTCAGCTTTGAAGAACTCATGCTCAGAATGGGAGAGGTTTCTATTCTGCAGGTGTATGGGCTACCCACTGATTGAAAAATCGTATAAAATGTTACTGATTTTCATGTAAAAGATGACCCTTAGAATCACTAGTCTTCTCTCTTGTTAAACAGCCTTATGTCTGCTGAGGTAGCTTTTTGGGTATTTGGCCCTTTGTGCCAACCATGGTCTCAGTTTTTCTTTTTTAGTTTTAAAACTATTTTCTGGCTGGGCATGTGGCTCATGCCTGTAATCCCAGTACTCTGGGAGGCCAAGGTGGGTAGATGGCTTGAGCTCAGGAGTTTGACACCAGCTAGAGCAAAAGCAACACCCCTGCCTCTACTAAAAACAGAAAAACTAGCCAGGTGTTGTGGGCACCTGTAGTCCCAGTTACTTGGGAGGCTGAGGCAAGAGGATCTCTTGACCTGGGAGTTTGAGGTTGCTGTGAACTATGATGATGACATAGTACTGTACGCAGGGCAGCAACAGAGTGAGACTCTGTCTCAAAAAAAAAATCCAAAACCAAAAACACACAAAAAACACAATTATTTTCCCACATACAGCATTGAACCATGGTCTTTATTTTGTGATTCCTCAGGGTTGGCTTCTGCCAGGTGTGCTGGTTGGCAGGCTCTGTGTTGGGTCTGTATCACACTCAGGAGCACCTTGGTACCAGCAGGGCCTCATGGAGCCCCTTGGTACCTGGTTCACTCTGCTTTTAGCTCCAATCTCTTTTGTTTTCTGCTCCTGGAATTTGAATTTTTATCTAACTCAATGAAAGTTAAAATGATTTAGTTTTGTGGACAAGCTTGGAAACCAAGCTTTGCCAGCCAGCACCACTGGCTACCTCTCTGGTGGGCCTCCCTCCCTCCAGCCTCCTTTATTGAGAAAGCAGCTGGAAACTGGCTGCTCAGGGCTTGCCTGGGAAGTTCTGATCTTGGCCCTAGGTTGAAGGATGAGGAGAAGGTGTCTCCATGCCCTGTGGAGAGAAGCTGACTGGCACGTGACCTATTTACAGACACAGACAAGAGATGCAACAGGATATGGAAAAGACTGAGGTTCCAGCTAACAGTTTTATTACTAACAAGCTGTTTGGTCACAAGCTCACCTTCAAATCCTTCAGGTTAAAAAAAAAAAATTGGCTAGATAGGTTAGAAAACCTCTGGGTCCAATCCAACCTTCTAATCCAGTGGTTCTCAACCTTCCTAATGCCATGATCCTTTAATACAGGGAAAATAGTGTTATGGTTGGGGGTTACCACAACATGAGGAACTGTATTAAAGGGCTGCAGCATTAGGAAGGTTGAGAACACTGCATTATATGGTCTACTGGGTTTATATTAGTACCGTCTTTCCCCCCAAAATAAGACACTGTCTTATATTTATTTTTTCTCAAGAAGACACACTATGGCTTATTTTCAGGGGATGTCTTACTTACTGCACCAAAATGCATGGTGTGGCTATGCAGATATGCTGTATAGCCATGCCTATCACTAGGTCTTATTATCGGGGTACGACTTGTATTTAACAAATGCATAGAAATCCTGCTAGGGCTTATTTTTTTGGTAGGTCTTATTTTCAGGAAAACACAGTATTGAGCACATTGGATATTTGTTTTACATTCTTCTGATACTGTACTAAGCTGAATGTGTTTCAACTCAATCCAATTAGTACAAAGGATGTAAAGTCTCCATCTTTTTTAATGGCTGAATAGTATTTCATGGTATACATATACCACAGCTTATTAATCTATTCCTGAGTTGATGGGCATTTAGGTTGTTTCCACATCTTGGTGATTGTAAATTGAGCTGTGATAAACAATCTAGTGCAAATGTCTCTAAGATAAATGATTTTTTTTCTTCTGGGTAGATGCCTAGTAGTGGGATTGTAGGATCAAATGGGAGGTCTAATTTGAGTTCTTTGAGGATTCTCCACACTTCTTTACAAAGAAGTTGTATTTGTAGTCCTACCAACAATCTGAAAGTGTACCCCTCTCTCCACATCTACACCAGCATCTTTAACTTTGGGGCTTTGTGATATGAGCTAATCTTACTGGAGTTAGGTGATATCTCAGGGTGTGTTTGATTTGCATTTTTCTGATGATTAGGGACGATGAGCATTTTTTTCTTTTTCTTTTTTTATTAAATCATAGCTATGTACATTAATGCAGTCATGGGGTACAGTGTGCTGGTTTTATATACATTTTGAAATATTTTCACCAAACTGGTATAGCCTTCATGGCATTTTCTTAGTTATTGTGTTAAGACATTTATATTCTACATTTAGAAAGATTCACATGTACCCTTGTAAGATGGACCATAGATGTGGTCCCACCAATCACCCTCCCTCTACCCATCCTCCCCCCTCCCCGCTCCTCCCTCTTCCCCTTCCCCCTATTCTTGGGCTATAATTGGGCTATACCTTTCATATGAAAGCTATAAATTAGTTTCATAGTAGGGCTGAGTACATTGGATACTTTTTCTTTCATTCTTGAGATACTTTGCAAAGAAGAATATGTTCCAGCCCCATTCATGTAAACATGAAGGAGGTAAAGTCTCCATCTTTCTTTAAGGCTCTATAATATTCCATGATATAAATATACCACAATTTATTGATCCATTAGTGGATCAATGGGCACTTCGGCTTCTTCCATGATTTAGCAATTATGAATTGGGCTGTAATAAACATTCTGGTACAAATATTTTTGTTGTAATGTGATTTTTGGTCTTTTGGATATATACCTAGTAGAGTAATTGTAGGATCAAATGGCAGGTCTATTTTTAGTTCTCTAAGTGTTCTCCAAACATCTTTCCAAAAGGGAGGTATTAGTTTGAATTCCCACCAGCAGTGTAGAAGTGTTCCTTTTTCTCCACATCCACGCCAGCATCTCTGGTTTTGGGATTTTGCGATGTGGGCTACTCTTACTGGAGTTAGATGATATCTCAAATTAGTTTTGATTTGCATTTCTCTGATGATTAATGATGATGAGCATTTTTTTCATATGTTTCTTAGCCATTCATCTGTCTTCCTCAGCGAAGGTTCTGTTCATGTCTCTTGCCCAGCAATAGATGGAATTGTTTGCTCTTTTTTTTGTTGATTAGTTTCTCTATAGATCCTAGTTACCAAACCTTTGTCAGATTCGTAACATGCAAATATCTTTTCGCACTCTGAAGGTTTAATTAAGTCCTATTTGTTTATTTTTATTGTTGTTTCAATTGCTACTAAAGTCTTCTTCATAAAGTCTTTCCCCAGACTGACAGCCTCAAGAGTTTTTCCCATACTTTCTTCTAGTGTTTTTATTGTTTCATGCCTTAGATTTAAATCTTTTATCCATCTTGAATCAATTTTGTAAATGGTGAAAGGTGCAGGTCCAGTTTCAGTCTTTTACATGTGTTTATCCAGTTCTCAGCACCATTATTGAATAGAGATTCTTTTCTCCGGTGTTTGCTTTTGTTTGGTTTATCAAAGATAAGATGGCTGTACGAGACTGGTTTTATCTCTTGGCTTCCTATTTAGTTCCAAATGTCTCTGTCTCTATTTTTGTGCCAATACCATGCTGTTTTGAGACAACAGTCAAAGTAAACAGATAACCTTCAAGGCACTCTGAAGGTTGTCTCTATTTTTGTGCCAATACCATGCTGTTTTGATTACTACAGCCTTGTAATATAACCTGAAGTCTGGCAACATGATGCCTCCAGAATTGTTTTTATTTCTAAGAACTGTATTTGCTATTCAGGGTTTTTTCTGGTTCCATATGAATCACAGTACTATTTTTTCAAGATCTTTAAAGTATGACATTGGTGCTTTGATAGGGATTGCATTAAATCTATAGATTGCTTTGGGTTGTATGGACATTTTAATGATGTTGATTCTTCCTAGCCATGAGCATGGTATGTTCTTCCATTTGTTGACATCTTCTGCTATTTCCTTTCTCAAAGTTTCATGATTCTTTTTATAGAGATCTTTCACTTCTTTTGCTAGACGTATTCTGAGGTATTTCATTTTCTTTGATGCTATTATAAAAGGAATAGAGTCTTTGATTTTGTTTTCAGCTTGACAATTGTTGGTTTACACGAAGGCTACTGATTTGTGGGTATTGATTTTATGACCTGAGATGCTGCTATATTCCTCGATTGCTTCTAAGAGCTCTGTAGTTGAGTCCCTTGGGTTTTCCAGGTATAAGATCATGCCATCTGTGAAGAGGGAGAGTTTGACCTCCTCTACCCCTATTTGTATTCCTTTGATTTCCTTCTCTTGCCTGATTGCTATGGCTAGGACTTCCAACACTATGTTAAACAGCAGTGGAGACAGTGGGCATCCTTGTCTGCTTCCAGATTTGAGTGGAAATGCTTTCAGTTTTACTCCATTCAATATGATATTGGCTATGTTTGCTATAGATAGCCTCTATGAGCTTAAAGAATGTTCCTCTAAGCCTATTTTCTTGAGTGTTTTCATCGTGAACCGATGCTGGATATTATCAAAAGCCTTTTCTGGATCATTGAAAGAATGATATGGTCTTTGTTTCTGATTCTATTTATGTGGTGTATTATATTTATATAGATTTGTGTATGTCGAACAAACTCTGTGTCTCTGGGATGAAACCCACTCGATCGTGGTGTACAACCTTTTTGAAGTGTTGTTGTATTGTATTTGATAATACCTTGTCGAATATTTTTGCATTGATATTCATTAATGATATTGGTCTATAGTTTTCTTTTTTTTGTTGAGTCCTTTCCTGATTTGGGGATCAGAGTGATATTTGCTTCATAGAATGTGTTGGGAATGATTCTTTCTTTCTCTATGTTTTGGAAAAGTTTATGCATTATAGGAACAAATCCTTCTTTGAAGGTTTGCTAGAGTTCTGATGTGAAAGCATCTGGCCTAGGGCATTTCTGTTTTGGGAGATTTTGTATAATTGATGCTATTTCAGTACTTGATATTGGTCTATTCAAGATTTCTAAATCTTTCTGGCTGAATTTTGGAAGGTATTGTGCTTCCAGAAATTGGTCCATCTCCTCTATATTTTCATATTTCTGGGAAGAGTTTTTGTAGTAATTGTTGAGACTCTTTTGTATTTCAGTGGCATCTGTTGTTATTTCCCCTTTATCATTTCTGATTGTAGTTATTAGAGATCTTATTTTTCTGTTTCTGGTTAGTCTAGCCAAGGGTTTAACAATTTTATTAATCTTTTCAAAGAACCACCTTTTGTTTTGCTGATCTTCTGGATAATTCTGTATGTATTTATATTAATTTATGTCTTTAATTTCTTCCAGCAATGTTTTGTAGTTTTCATTGTACAAGTCGGTCACTTCGTTGGCTAATTCCTAAGTATTTGATTTTTGTTGATGCTATTGCAAATGAAGTTGTTTTTATAATTTCCTTTTCAGATTGTTTATTATCAGTATACAGAAATACAGCTAATTTTTGTGTGTGGACTTTGTATCCTGTTACTTTGCTGAATTCACAGTTGTGTGTATGTGTGTAGTCTTTAAGGTTTTCCATGCAGAAGACCTATGAACAGAGATAATTTTACTTCTTCCTTTCAAATTTGAATGCCTATATTTCTTTTTCTAACTAATTGCTCTGGCTAGAATTTCCAGTGCTATGTTGGATAGAAGTAGCAAGCAGGTATTCTTGCTTTGTTCCTGATCTTAGAACACTTTCAGTCTTTCACCATTGACTATCACGTTTATGGTGGGTTTTTAATATATGACTATTAGGATGATGGAGTTTTCTTCTATTCCCAATTTGTTGGGTGTTTTTTTTTTAATAATGAGAGTGTTGTAATCATTTCTTTTTAATATCAACTGTTCAAATTACTTTTTAGGAACTAACTTCTTTGGTTATTCTTTTTTTTTTTTTTTTTTGAGACGGAGCCTCAAGCTATCCCCCTGGGTAGAGTGCCATGGCATCATAGCTCATAGCAACCTCCAACTCCTGGGCTCAAGCGAGTCTCCTGCCTCAGCCTCCCAAGTAGCTGGGACCACAG
>CAUYQV010118613.1:0-25816 GCA_963574575.1 Galagoides demidoff
TTTTCATATACAATTTGAAATACTTTCATCAAACTGGTTAACATAACCTTTATGTCATTTTCTTAGTTATTGTGTTAAGATGTTTATATTCCACTCTTAGAAAAATTCACTTGTACCCTTGTAAGATAAACCATAGAAGTGATCCCTCCAAACACCCTCCCTCCACCCATCCCCCCTCCCCTCCCTTCTCCCCATATTCTTAGGCTTTAATTAGGTTACAGCTTTCATATGAAAGCTATAAATTAGTTTCATAATAGGGGCTGTGTACATTGGATACGTTTTCTTCCATTCTTGTGATACTTTGCTAAGAAGAACATTTTCCAGCTCCATCCATGTAAACATGAAGAATATAAAGTCTCCATCTTTCTTTATGGCTGCATAGTATTCCACCACAGTTTATTGATCCATTCATGGATCGATGGGCACTTGGGGTTCTTCCATGACCTGGCAATTATGAATTGGGCTGCAATAAACATTCTGATACAAATATTTTTGTTGTAATGTGGTTTTTGGTCTTCTGGATATATAGAGATATTTCTTAATGAACTACTTATGAGCCAGATGCTATACAGCAGCATCTCTCAACCTGTGGGTAGTGATCCACAGGAACTGTATTAAAGGCTTATGGCATTAGGAAGGTTGAGAACCACTGCTATACAGGGAGCCATAAAGTCATGTGCACATGGACCTTATGGCCACCCTGTGTATATTCTCTACTTCTCAGAAAACCTGATTTTATTTTATTTTTTTATTTCAGATTGATGTGAGGGTACATTTTGGTTACATTGTTGTCATTTCTAACATAAAGTTCAAACTGTAGTTGAGCCCTTTAGCCAGGGGCAGGGAATACTGAACACCCTCACATTGGGCACATCAGGTGAGATCCCACCAATCACCCTCCCTCCTCCTTCTTCCCCTCTCGCTCCTCTCCCCTCCTCCTTGCTAGACTATACTTGTGCTTTGCTTTTGTGTGTGTGTGGGAGGGCAGCATGTTTATATGTTCATGCTAGTATTGAGTATATTAGATGCTTTTTATTCCATTCTTGTGATACTTAACTAAGAATGTGTTTCAATTCCATCTAGGTAAACACAAAAGATGTACAGTCTCTAACTTTTCTAATGAAGGAATAGTAAGAAAATCTGATTTTAGAGATGAATGTTGGACAGGTAACGCAACTGGTCCAAGTTTCAGAACTTCATTGTCTTTGCCTGCTAAGCACGGCTTGCCCATCACATAATGGCTCATCTCCATGTGCTATTTCTTGTATATTTATCCGCTCTCACACACCAAAGAAAATATGTGGCTTAGTACTTGGTGCAAGGTTGATGATCAATAAATGTTTCTTGAATTACAGAATATCTACTCTAGTCAAAATTTGGCCTTCTTCCTAAGAATCCAGTCTTAGTCAGAAACATCACCATACACTCGATTATCTAAGACGAATACTTCAGAAATGTGAATGGGCCACAATGCCTAGATACTGGGTCAAACATTATTCTCTGAGGTTGTTTTCTGTGTGGATGTTTAAATGAGATTTACATTTAAATTGGTGGACACTGAGTAAAGCAAATTGCCCCCCAGAATATGAGTTACCCTCATCCAATCAGTCAAAGGCTTTCACAGGACAACAGACTAACCTCCACAAGGTCAAGAAGGAATTTTGCCAGCAGTCAGCCTTTAGACTTGAACAGCAACATCAACTCTTTCCTGAATCTCCAGCCTGCTGAAATAACCCTGCGGAGTTTGAATTTGCCAGCCGGCATAATCAAGTGAGGCAATTCCTTAAAATGGATATAAACACACACACATACACACCACATTGGTTCTGTTTCTCTGGAGAACCCTGACGAATATAGCCATTTAGTTCTATAAATTCTTTCTCTGAAGTATTCTTCACCATCCTTAATGCCTTACATTGGCTCAGGTCCTAATTTTTGCAAAGGTCTTATAATTAGCCTCTCTGCTTCTACTTTCTCTAATTCTCAGTCTGGAATTAGGTCGGTGGCTCCCAACTGTCTGCACAATCAAATTCAGACTCCTTGGCAGGACACAAAAAGCCCTTAGAAATTTGAAGCCAGCTTTCCTGCCCAGTCCCCTTTCCCACCCTCAGCCCTCTCCAGGTTCACCAGCCCAGTCAACAACCCATAAAACTGTCCCACCCTTTTGCACCACTGGGTCTCACTTAATGTGTTGAGAAATATTCTTCTAAAAGTCTACTGGCACTGAAAGTAGAAGATTTGGATTCCAGCTCCTTAACTGACACCTAGATGGCCTAATTTGTGATTTTAGATCATGAATTAAAAGTAATAAGAAGGTCCAGCCTGCCCGAAGAATCCTGTTCTTATCTCCATGGATCAAATCCATCCATGTGTGCCCTGTCGATGGTGTTGACACAGAACAACCAACTGGGGAGATCATAAATCAGCTATAGTCAACACACTGCCAAGCCACTGTTACGATCGTTTTTTTCATTCACCTGATACATTTCATTTAACTGACACAATATCCCAGTTGTGTTTTTGTCAAGTAGCCATGCCTTTAGCAAAGAAATGAGGTTAGACAGGGGCCCATAAAACTTCCAGCATAACTTTAAAGTCTTTTGTTTCATGTTGTATTGAATTTCATCAGACTGATTTCTGACTACCTGTCATGTCTGTTTCTTTTGTTCATTAGAATGTAAGATTAGGGTTGCTTTAAAATTCCCCTTGGTGAATTGTTAAGAGATATGAAATGTTATCAAAAGGTCATTGAAATACATGTACCAGTAGCATTCAAAGTTAACAAAAGGCATGGCCAATTCTACATCTGGAAAATGACTCAGTCAGAAGGACAAATATAATATCGCCAAAATTCATTCATTCAGTGAAGGAAATTGACTTCCTCTCCACTGTGCTAAGTCTGGGAATATAAAAGTGAGTATAATATACTCTTTACCTTTAAGGAACTCAATGGAAGAACACAGCCTTATTAACAAACTGCAGTTTTGTGTATTGCAAATAATACTTATTTATTCAGAAGAAGCTATATGCATGCTTGGGAAGTGGTCAAAACAGACCACACCAGAAAAGAAAAAAAAAGGGATTTTTGAGCTAAATCAAATGATTTTGCCCTCATAGAAAACCTGGCTTGCTTTAGAGAAGAGATTTTCAAGAATATGGCTCCCAGACCAACATCACAATGGAACTTGTTGAATATGCAGACTTGGGCCCTAGTTCAGAGCTCCTGAATCCTATATTGTAGGGATGGTGTCCAGCAGTCCGTGTTTTAGTCCGATGCATGGTTAACTTGGAGAGCCAGATTTAGAAAAGGATGGATGACTTGGTATCTAAGGAGTAGACTTGGAGGATAGGGATCTGAGGAGAGTCACAGAAGACAAGGACTGTAGACTGAGGACAGATTATAAAGAAGTGCAAATACCTTTCTTAAAAGTTAAGACTTTATCCTCTACGTCATGGGGATATATTACAGTGTTCTAACTAGGAAACTGGGATGACTGGATATGTGATTTTGAAAAAAAATGATAGTGGTAGCAGTTTAGGAGGTACATTGAAGATATGCAAGCAGTAGGGAAATAAGAGACTATTATAAAAGTCCAAGCCAATGGTGTTTAGGGCTGGATTAAATAGTCAATGCCTATGAGAATGGAGAACAAAGGGAAAATGGAGAACAAAGGGTGGATTTGAAAGTCTTCTTCTGTATGTGGAATTGCCAGTACTATTTTTGACTGAAGAGATATAGATATTAGAGGACATGAAAAGAATCAAGTCCTAACTGTCTAGTGCATTCTGTCTTTCACAAACAGAATGTCCAAATCATTTTTATATGGAATGAGAAAGAAAAGAAACTTTGTAAGTTGATAATTGAGGTCAGAGATGAGAGGTCACTTGAGAGGTAAATTTAAGTTTAAGTGGCTTAAGATATCTATTAAAATATGTATAGCCGAGGTAAAATAGAATATACTGGTGTTTTTGTTGTGTGTATGTGTTTTTTTAATCTTGTCTTCTTGCTATTTTCCATTTGACTTTGGGAGTACTCTAATAAAAAAAGTGATTATGTATTGTATATAAATTTCAATTCACAATAAAAATTCTAGACAAGCATTTGGCTGTTTGCATCACCATCTCATTTGATGGATCTCTTTGGGAATTGCTGTAGTAAATCACAACTCTGCTCTCCAAACTTTGTGTCATAATTTTGCTCAGCTGGGAATTGTGTAGACAGGAAGATTACTGATATAATTACTTGGAACTCCTTTGAATATTTTTGTGTGGTCTTTAAGTCTGAAGACTTTGAAAAGTAATTCTTGGTACCTTACTAAAATATCCAATTACAGTCAAATGTGGAGAATATTTCTTAGCGTCGGTCCTAGTTATTTTTCTCTGATTCCAGGGAACAAATTTCTGTCCACATTTATATTCTTCAGATGAACACAATGCAGCAAATTGGGCATTGAAGGGGGAGCCAATCCTTTCAGCCTCCTCAAAGATCCTTTTGAAATCTGGTGTAGCCAGACTGAATGAGTTACCTACCCATGAGTACCTGTCTTGGACAAGGATCCAAATATACCCTCTTCTCTATTCACCCTCTACACTTACCCACTGGGAGAAGATGTTAAAGCAAAAATGTCCTAAAATGAGTCCCCCCTCCCAGTCAACAGACTACAAAGGGACCCTTAAGATTCATAGTCCCTCAAAGCATCACTGAACCAGGGATTTTTTACACAAAGAACTTGGTGACTACCCCATGGCTACACAGAGAGGGGAGGTGTGTCCCCTTAACTTGAGCTACAATGCTATAGTCCTGGTTAAGATGACTAAGAGGCATTGGCATGAGCTCTGCTAGCTATTATCTGAATGACCTTGGGCTAGTTACTTCACCTTGCTTTCAATAACAAAAAATTTACTCTATGGACATGTGGGAATGAAAGGAGCTAAACTAGGCAAGGCATTTTGTGTTTTATCCTCAGATAGTCATTATTATCCTTACAGTAGTCATTGTTCTGGTAATATTATTTTTTTATGTTGGAGTCTCTAAAATCCTAGCCCTCACATTCTGGACAGAAACCTGCTACCTGAATTTAGAATGTATTCTAAAGGATTATTTCTTAAAAGAGACATGAAGAATTGTCTCTACCTACATATTTTTGCATTATCCTTGTTCATTGGCCCTACAATAACATTCCTGGTTTACTTGAATACCGGCATTCAACATTACAGCCTGCGATGTTGATGTTTATGTTTGGTATTGCTCACCTCATTTTAACAGCAAATTTGTAGACTCTATAATAGGAAAATGTTATAAACAAATAATTTTAAGTGCTTAATATTCATCAAAGTACATGTGTTGAGCACTTACTAGTGCTTGGCACTAATTACTTTTTTTTAAAAAAATATTTTCATAAGGTTTTTCAGTGTTCTCTCATGAAAAACATCGTTTGGAATGTTCTTCTGAGCAAAGTATCACAAGAATGGAGGAAAAAGTATCCGATGTACACACCCCTATTATGAAACTAATTTATACCTTTTATATGAAAGCTATAACCAAATAGCCTAAGAATGTGGGGGGGGGAGGGGGGAGTGAGGGGGGAGGAGGATTGGAGGGACCATTTCTGAGGTTTATCTTACAGGGGTACAAGTGAATCTAAGAGTAGAATGAGACTGTTTTAAAACAATAACTGAGAAAATGACATGAAGGCTGTGTTGATCAGTTTGATGGAAGTATTTCGGATTGCATGTGAAAACCCCACACTGTACCCCAGAAGTGCATTAATATACATAGTTACCATTCAACAAAAAAAGAAAAAAAAGAAAAAAAAATAAATACATCGTTTGACTCTCCTAATACCCTGATACAAAAAAACTCTTTCTAAGAACTTTTCTATTCCTTTTATTACAGGTTTTTAAGTCTTGCATTTATTACTCTCAGATTTCAATCAGTTAGGTTCTATGACCACAGTGGTCTCAAGTGTTTATAGTCTTACTCTACATTACAAAGCATTGTCCAAATCATTGTTATTAGTAATGAATATGTTGCTCTAACAGTCTTCCAGAACTTGAAAGTCTGAAGAATGTCTGTGTCTTATATTTGAATATGAAGCTTTTACTGAATTATTGTTGTTCCATTGTGCTTTTATGCCTCCTCCCTAATATTACCTGAAAGATCATTATAAAATTTCCTTAATCTGGACCTACTGAACATTTGCTCGAATTTCTGTGGGGTCAGGGTGTGAGAATCCATATTTGAAACATCTCAAATTATCCTGCTCTAGAGATGATTGCATGGACCGAGAACATAACCAGCAGTTCTCTCTATTCTGTTTCAAGTTAAAGTCCATTCCTTGGTCTGCAGCTGTGGTGAACTATTTTTAGCTCTTCCTTCTCCAAATTAGCCTCCTTGTCCTTAAGGAGAAACTCAATATGGCTGTCAGAAAAGAACCCTCAGGCATATGACCTTATGAAAAAGGAAGCTCTAACTTGCCTTGTCTCATTTCCTTAAATATGAGTATCATTAAATCAAAAGTTTTAAAACTGTATATTAAGCCATCTTCCTCTCTCTTAGTAACTATTCTCTTTTCTTGTCTTATTTTTCCTCTTGAATTTTAGGCCTCAGTTATTATTTTTACAGAGGAAATTCTTAAATGGAACTTTGTTACCACTTAAAGATAGATGTATTTTTCTGCTCTCGTATGATCCATTTAAACTCACCATCAAAGTGAACTATGGACTCATTTTGAGAAGAAAATATATCCCATAGACCATAATTCCCCAAGACCTTTATTTATTTGATTTCTGTTCCCTGGGATCATGGCCTCATGACATGAAATTCTCAGTTCTGTGAGCCTCCTAGGGAATAGCATTCATAAAAATCATTTCACAGCAGACTTCAATGCCAACCCAACAATAAAATATTCCAGCACATCTCACACTGAAGCAGCCATGGGAGGCCACTGTTCCTTTCTTTTTACATTGAAAAAGACACCTTTCACTAAAGACATCAAAGCTATCTGCAGAACAGACCACACAGCAACCTCTTTTTAACAGGGGTGTCCTTGGATGTCAAACTCCAATATAAGCTAATTGGAACTTTAATAATCCCAGCTGCTAGAGATTTAAGGATACTATCAACACACAAATCCCTGCAATTTCTTTTTTTTTCAAATGAAGGAGTAATTTTGAATATAAAACTGGAGGGAATTCACATTTATCAAATGAAAGTGGATCTTCAAAGCACCTGGGTTCTTCACGCTTCCTTTCAAAGCCAACCATGAAAATATCCTCTTGGAAGGAGAGGAAAACTCCACTCCACATCTTCTCTGCTGAGGCTCTTCGCACTATGAATTTTCTGTGCTTTATACCCCTCCAGTTCTTCCTTTTCCCATGGCCCCACCTTGTATTTGCCTTAGCTTTGAATGTGGTTTATTTAATCATCCATCAGGTGCCATCAAGTTCCACTTGTGTTGGGACAGGAAGAAAAAGCTGTTCTGAGTCAGGAAGGAGCCTCTGTAGATCAGCAGACCTATGCAAATAGATTTCTTCTCCAAGTACTGCTGTGCTTTGCAATGTAAATCACAAACAAATAAACAAAACACCCTGGTCTCCACGCCTTCACCACTGCTGAGTGCCCTCTGAGTTTAACTTGTTTTGTTTCTGTAAGAGGGAAGGGGCTGCATATTTAAGAATCATTTTACCCAAATGTTTTCATGCTAGCCTGAATTTACTGCATAATTTCCATCAAATTATTTAACTTCTTTTTCATTCTGTTTTTATCTAGTGCTAGCAACAAGTAAAACTATTGAACATTTTGCTGTGTTTGAAGGGCTTAGTAGGAAAATGAATCTCATAAATTAAGGTAAATGAGGGCTTTCAAATGTATAACTTTGAGCTATACTAAGCAGCCATGGTACAGTGGAAAGACACATGTACCGTGCATTTCAGTCCCTGTTCTTAAATTAACCACTTGATAAATTCGGGTGCAGAATAAAGCTGGTCTAGGTAGTGGTTTCCTTATTGGCAAAATGGGCAGGTTTGAGTAATACTGCCCATGGTTCTTAAAGATCCAGTATTCTGATCTGAAACTCATGAAACCACTTGTCATTATGATTTCTCTTAATATTTCCTTCTGACTCTAAAGATGATCAATTTTTTTCTTCCTCTTTGACCATTCAAGTATGAGTCAAATCATCACATACTAATAAATCAAGTCTAGACTCAATTCTAGAGGTTTGATTTCATTCATTCCTGCATAGCATCTGGAAATTGATTTTTATGATCTTTCAGCTCTCCAGGTATGTTTGCAAAAGAATGGGTAAATCGGATAAACATTCATTCAATCATTTAAGAACACTTATTGATTCCGAGTGTCTTTTATTTCTATTTCCTTCCTTGAAATATTTGAAAGTAAATTATGGTCATCACGACACTTCATTTCAGAATATCCCCGCAGGTATCATCTAAGAAGAACATCTCCTATAACTACAACATTAGGATCACACCTTTAAAAAGCAGCAATAATTCAAAAGTATCTTCTAATATACAGACCCACATTTATAGTTCCCCTGTTATTTTCTAAATGGGTTTTATAGATGCTTTTTTTTTTTTTTCAATCTTGGAGTCAATCAAGGTTCACAAAATTGCATTTGGTTGTTATGTCTCTTCATTTTCTTTTAATTCTATAACGGCAGTTATCAAAATATGACCCACGGACCAATTCTTGGCATTTTCATGTAGTTCAAGCTAAGAATAATTTTTAAATTTTTAAAGAGTTGTAAGGGCAAAGTAGAAGGACAAAAAAAAAAAAAGGAAGAAAGAGGAATATGCAACAGAGAGCTTATATAAACCTCAAGCATGAAACATTGGCTAACTGCCCTTTACAGAAAAATTTTACTGACTCCTGCTCTATAACATTGCTCTCAGCTTCTCTGACTTTAGAAAAAAATTTGAATATTCTAGTTCAGTTATCTTAAAGAACATATCACATGTTTTCGATTAATTTTATGTATTCCTCATATGAGACTCAGGTAAAAGATTTTAGTCTGGAATATCACAGAAATGAGTTGTATTCTTTTTATTATAACTTATCAATCAAGAGGTCCACCTGTCAGTCCGTCCCGCTATGGGTAGTGCAAAGTTGGACCATTTTGTTCAGCTGTCAATTGCCTAATGTCTCTGTATCAGAGTACAATGTTCTCTTTGTAATTAATTGGTAATCTGAGTTATGGTACTTTAAGATTGAACAACTATCTTATCCCCCACTAAAGATTCATCAGTAGTATTATCTATCATCCATTGCTAACCCTTGCTTAAATCACTTATTGCAACAGGTAGATGCAAAACGGTGATGTTCTAATTCTATCATTCGTTCTAGATTTATTCTGTGGCATTCATCTGTATAGAAAAGTCTTTCCCCTTCTTTTTTTCTCTTTCTCTCTTCTCTCTCTATTTCTTTTCCTATGTGTTTTAGTCCATTGCAGTTAATATTATTACTATTATTTAGATGCCAAATTGTACCTAACCTGCCTTGTGGAAACCTTCAAGCTAGCCCTTTTTTTCTTTGACATACTCATTTACAGTATGTCCTTGATTTCCAGCACATGGCATCTGAGGCTTACCATGTATATTTTCTGCACCTGGAAGAATCAGTCTTTTAACAAAAACCTGGTTCCCTGTAGCAGAGAATGCTATTTACAAGCAAGATCTGGATTCTAGGTGAACCCATTGTTCCTTGAGGGTCACAGATTCCAGGCATTTTAGCAGACAGAATTAGGGCAGGGTTGGGCACGATTTGATTGCATTGTTCTTGGCTTTAGACTATGTCACTAAGAGATTTACAGAGTACTGTGAGCAAAATTTACTTAAATGTATTATTTTCCCTAGGTGGTTATAGAATAACTTGGTGTATAATTAAGTTCACTTGTTACTATTTATAATCAATTAAAGAGTTCAGAATTTGTTACCCTTTTTCATTAAATTTCATTTTTTAATATTTAAAAGTTTATGTGATTGAAAACTCAGAACCACACAAAAATGTACTCTCAAAAAATTTTTATTCAGAGCAATTAAAACTATTGATCATTTTGCTATGAGCATTCATAATTCCCCTCATGCACCCTTAGAATAAACATTTTCATTAGTTTCTGATTTATTCTTTGTGTGTGTATTTTTTTTTTTTGCAAAACAAAACCTAAGTAATCACATGATATACTGTTTTGTATCCTCATTTTTAACATAACAGCATATTTTATAAATCAGTTAGTGTCATAAGGATGCTGTTTTATTTTATTTGTTTGTTTAATGACTGCATAGGGTTATGTTGTATGGATATACCAAAATTATTCACCCATCTCCTATGGATGTGCATGTTAGTATCACAAATAATGCCACACTGAATAATATTGTGCATATAGTTCGTATTCCTGTAGATGGTTCATCAAACTCCTAGTGAAGGTTTTCTAGGTCAAAGGTTAAATATTTATGTCATATATCGCCTTATGCCAGACTTCCATTCATAGGCAGTGGTCCATTTTGCATTCCATAATGTCTGCAGAATCCCACAGCCTCACTGAGTATGTCGTCTATTTTTAATTGAGGCAACTCGAGAGATAAGGGGTGGGGGAGAGTAATTGGTGGGCCACACCTACGGTATATCTTACAAGGGTATATGTGGAATTTACTAGGTGTAGAATATAACTGTCTTAACACAATAACTAAGAAAATGCCATAGGGCGGTGCCTATGGCTCAAGAAGTAGGGCTCTTGCCCTATATACTGAAGGGGGTGGGTTCAAACCCAGCCTTGGCCAAAAACTACAAAGAAAAAAAAAAGAAAATGTGGTGAAGGCTATGTTAACCAGTTGGATGAAAACATTTCAAATCATATATAAAACCAGTACATTGTACCCCATGATTGCATTAAATGTACACAGCTATGATTTAATAATTAAAAAAAAAAGAAACGGTATTTTTTATAGTTTTAATTTGTGTTTCTCTTATTATGATGGAAGTTCTTTAAAAGCCATATGCATGTATTTTTACACTTAGTTTTGTTTTTATTAGTTAATAATTTTTTTAGATAAGTTCACAGAAAAATTGAGACATATAGAGAGATTCCCCCTATAGACCCAGCCTCAGTTGTATACAACCTCTCCCCCTATCAATATCACACACCAAAGTAGTACATTTGTTACAACAGGTGAACGTTATTATCACTAGAGTCCATAGTTGTTCACTCTTGGTGTTTTCTGTGGGTCTGGATAACCATATAATGACCCATATCCACCATGGTAGGGGATATTTTTATGCCCTGGACATTCTGTGTGCTCCACCTGATCATCTTTCCCTTCCTTTAACCTCTAGCAACTGCTAAGCATTTTATTACATCTACAGCTTTACATTTTACAGGGTGTCATAAAGTTAGAATCGTGAACTATGTAGCTTTTTCAGATTGGCTTTGTTCACTTAGTAAAATTCATTTAAGTTTCTTCCACATAGTCTCATGAATTATTTGTTCCTTTCTTTTGAGTACTAAATAATATTCCACTGTCTGAAAGACACATACTGAAAGACATCTTACTTGCCTCTATTGGCTTTGCCTAGCCGGGTGGCCCTCAGTCCAATCACAGCCGTCCTACGAGGAGCAATGGTGGCTCTTTCACTCTCTAATTCCCTTTCCTCGTCTCACCTTTATGTCTTTATTTACATTTTTCCTTCAACTCTACATGACCCCTACTACTACCCTATCTCCAGGGTCCTGAGATGATGAACCCAGATTCCTCTAGCCTTCTTTTCTCAAAATACACATAAGATAGTCTTGAGAGTGGAGCTTTTAAAGGACAGAAACTCTTGTCTTGCCATCACTCTCATAGTATGACTGTGGTAATGTATCAAGCTAAATCCCCCTTTTCATAGAGGTGAGATGAGCAGAACAGGGGATGAGGGAATAGGCACACTGTCTTATTGTCATTCACAGTAATAGTTTTGGTTTTGCCCTTTTGTATTTGCTAGACATAAGTAACATAGGTCAATAAAGGAGAATTATCCATTCTTTTCCCTCAAAACACAGCTATTCAGCAGACCCAGAGCATTCCTTAGTAGTTAGATTTCTAACTCAAGTGTGGTGATTGATGTGATCTTTGGCTGATGGGTGAGTTTTAGACTTGATCTAGAGCAGTGGTTCTTAATCTGTGGGTCATGACCCCTTTGGACTATCTTAAAGGTTCGCAGCATTAGGAAGGTTGAGGAGCACTCATCTAGAGAATACCAAACCAAGGCTCTGCCCATCCCACATCTTCATTTTCTCAGATTCCCATTCCAACTTTTTCTGATGAGAATTAGAGAACAACAGAAGGAGAGAGAGAAGAAAGGAAGAAAGCAAAGGAGGGAGGGAGGAAGGAAGACTTGCCTAGAGTGGGTAAGTAAAGAAGGCAGTTACCATAGATTTTGGTTTCTTGTGTCACAGATGAGACACTCACACACCATTCCCACCCTTGACCAACAAACTTTATTGAGGACTTCCTTGGGGCCTTGATGACTTTTTGACTCTTAAAAAAAAATCTCCTCAAAAAAAAAAAAAGTCTTCTCTCTCTTACAATGAAAAGTGTTTTGGGGAAGATTCTTGTAGCAATATCATCTTTTGGGCTCAGTAGAAGAAATATCATGTGTGGGCATGACGTGAGATCACAGAAGAGGGCTGTTCAAGATAAGGACAGTTAATGATCAAGATCTGATCATACCACAGCTGGCAGCACAGCAGGACTGAATAGGTCTTTTATTCTAGTGCTTGGCCCTGGGTTCCTCGGCTGCCTCCTGCATCTTATTAAACAACAAACCTTAAAGGAAACCGTGTACAAAGAGACTCTGCACTGACCCTTGTGACGTGGGGGTGGGGAAGGGAAGGAAAAGGCTATCAAAGCTTGACTTTGCCAACCCTGTGGCCTGCCTTGGTGCCAACGCTGTTGCTACCAAACTGTACGTCCCTTATTGCTCTGATCTAGTCTTTCTGCTTCCTGTCACACCTGTTCTCAGAGCTATGCTGCTATGAGCACTTGAGGCCAGAACCTCCGGACATGTTGCTACTAGAAAGCCATTGCTAAATAGGAATGATCCCGTGACCCTCCCCCCTCCCAGCTCTGATCATTCTAGACTAGAGTACAGAGCTGGGGAGGGCCTGCCTTATCTCTGTCTTTTGCCCATGTACCTGACTGCTGCAGGGTGAACCTTGAGATCAGCTCTCTACAGCTTATGTTTCCTTGTTACGGGTAGCACCCTATGACTACCTGCCTGAGGAAGGTGTCATCAGTAAACAGAGAGCAAGCCTCTACAGTCAAATCTGTGCTAGAGCCCAGCTGCATTTGGCATATGCTCTGTGCATTGACTTCATACGTGTCAAATTTTTTTCTCCAAAAATGAGGGGTGAACAACTGAAGTCCACGTTTTAAAATCCCAGATATCTGACTTTTTCTTAATCTAATTTTGAATCCATTTATGAATTAAAGTGACTGTGGTTACAGCGCCAGCCACATACACTGAAATTGGTGGGTTTGAACCCTGTCCAGGCCAGCTAAACAACAATGACAACTGCAACAACAACAAAAAATAGCCAGGCATTGTGGTGGGCAACTGTAGCCCTAGCTACTTGGGAGGCTAAGCAAGGGAATAGCTTAAAGCCCAAGAGCTGGAGGTTGCTATGAGCTGTGACACCATGGCACTCTATGGAGAGCAACATAGTGAGACTTTGTCTAAATAAATAAATGAATAAATAAATAGACTGAGCAGGTGACATCTGGCTAAAGAAAGTTCCGTGTACTATGAGCCCTGGCCAAGCTGAATGACTTACAGATCTCAAAACTAGTCATGTCCTGGCCCTTGCTCACTTTTTGCTGCACTAAAATATCCTATCCCTGTCTTCTGCAAGCACAAGGAGGAACTCAAGCTTCAGACCCACCACCATTTCCCAGAGTGAAAAAACCCACCCTCTGAACTCCCAGGCCATTTTTCCCTGTCCCATTTTCATGGTATTTAAAAATGTTTATTTGTGGCTTCCCTGTCAGTTACATATGAACAATTCTTATTTTTACCACTATATTATTAAACCCTTAAAACTGTTCATAGCCTTTAGTACTAAAACCCCCAAATTAATAATAAATTAGTATTCTATATAAATCCTGAATGTGTACACAGCTGTACATATGCACATAAACATTATCGACATATCAATCATTTCCATAAGTTCATCAACAATTTACAAGAATGGTTATGCTTAAGAATTTTAGAATATAAATATAATCTGCAAATAAAACACTCAGGAGGAAAGAAAAGGATGGATACATAGTATTGACTATATGTATTGTTTGGACAATACGACAGCAAAATAAATGTTTAACTAGAAAACAATACAAAAAGAACCAACTTTCCCATGTACTTACATTTTGCAGTATCAAACTCATGCACTACTTTTTATATCAAATATCTGGTAGAATCCCTATATTTAGTGCACATGCCAAAGAAATAATGTAGTCTGCTGTGGGAGTCAAGGCAACATGAAAACAGATTTTTGTGTGTTTAAATTGTCAAAGCAAACTTGATATAAGAAGCGTTCAGAGAATTTGAGATCAAAAGAACTCCAAGGTCATTGGCAGATTTTAAGTTCCATGTAGTGTTACACATATTTCAAGGAAATCCTTTTTATTGTTTAAAACCTAGAAGAGGTGAAATGGTATATTAAGGAAATGAAGGAGCCACAAAAAGAAGATCATTGATTCTTGTTTTATAAGAACGATGTGAACACATAATATCTGCCCTTTATGGTAGTAAGGATCAAAGACACAAATAGAATAAATCACATTCAGAGCCTGGAAGAGCTCAAATAGAATGGGGTGTAAGAACGTGCCCTCTCAGTGATGATATGGTACCCTACGTCTGTAAAGGGGATCTGATCCATGTGCCAGTGGAACATAGCAGAAAAAAGAGCTTCGTTCTAAAACAAGAAGAAAGCGGGGCTGTTGTGGGAGATGAAATGACTTTTGAGCATAAACAGGAGGTTTGTGAGCATGAGAGAATGGAGGGAGGAGAATCCCGGCAAAGGCAGGAAGGCATGTGCACCCCTGGCACCTTCTACACACTGCTGAAAGTTCCACATGGTGGGGGGTGGGGAACCCAAGCTCCCCAGAAGGAGAGACCAAGGCTAAGGAGGAAGCGCTTGGTCAGATTGTGAGGCTAACTCGGCTTACCTACTTACCAGAGGAAGAGAAATAGTTAAGAGACAGAAGCTTAAAAATCTATTAAAATCCTCCCTGGGTTAACAGAGCTTCTGCGATTCAGAGTGGTTTACATTTCTGTATCCAATCTGATTTTCCAAATGGGGAGATGTGATATTTTGCACAATGAACAGATTTCAAGGACAAATTTTTTTTTAGCAAAGAAAGTATTTCTAAAGCTACTGTGTCTCCAAACTCCTTAGGCAAACTAGCGTACACACCCACCTCTTCCTATCCCTTAAGATGTCCAGCTGAAAGTATTTAATGAACTGTTGTTGGGTACACAGTTGTCAACACTGCCTTGACTCATACATAGAGACCAGAAAACTGGTCCAGCACTTAGGAGTTTGAGTGATATAATGCTGCTCTTAACAAGGCTGCCAGAAGCAGAACTCCTTCTGGGAATCTCACTGTGACTCCAGGGGCCAGTAGAGAGAGGCCCTCCTCCTCAGTTCCCAGCCAATCTTACTCCAGTCCTTCCTTCAATCCTCCACTCTCAGTTGGCCCAGAATATCTCCTAAATGAACCTGATCCAACTGGGTGTCCACAATCACCCATCTGGACCCACTTTCCCACGTGGCTTCATTTTTGTTCCTTTGTCATTTTCGGGTCCCAACAGGACCAGAAGTATTTCTGCATCTTACCATGGCCCCTTCCTGTTCACACAACATTTAATAAACATTTAATAAATTCTCCCCGTTATGTGTTTGATGAGCTGACTTTCTAATAAGACAGACTTAAGACACAGAAGAGTCTAGGGATTTCAGAAAAGTATATCATAATAAAGAAAGCTCCAGGCACTAACTATTGGAAAAATTGAGCCTGCTAGCCAAAAAAACACAAAGATATAAATATATAATTATAAAAATATAATTATATAAATACATGATTATAAATATATAATTATATAAATATAAAATATAATATATATATATAATGTTAACAGAAGGAAGACTAGAAAAGAAAACAAAGTGTTATTATAGAGTAGCCTGAGTAAGAAAGGGAAGAAAAGGATTAATAAACGCTCACTCTCTGAGAGATTCATCACACTTGGCTATAACATTAGGAATCTAATTATTTGCTTTGGGGAATATTGGACCATGACTTTTCAAAACAATTTCCTTGGAAGACATGTTTTATTACCGAGAAATTTTCCTTGACTTTTAAAATATTGTAAAAGCGCTTAATGTGCCTTATAAACATTACCAGAATATTTTAAATAAAATGTCATGTTGCCAAGCCACAAACTCCTTTCAACCCCATAACTGACATGAGCATAGCCTGGATTCTGGGAAGCCCCACCAAGATTTTGGTGACAGATTTCCATCACTACAAAACAGCAGGCCAGCTTGGAAATGAGGCAAATACCAACTTATCCCAAGAGAAAACATGACAGCTGAGACATGACAAGCTTGGCCTTTCTCCTGGACTCTGGTCTCCTGTTGAATGTGCACGGTCTGGCATTCATCGGCACGGAAGACCAGGCAAGGTCACGGAAAGCATATGAACAACATCCAGTGACGGAAGAAAATTGTCTCAGATCCAGACAGCACTGAGATTTCTTCAGCACCTTTACTTACCTGTTGTTAGAGATTGAGGAAATATGATAACAATATTTGTTATGAGCATAGTGGTATGTTTAGAAACAAGAAGAGGTGATACAAATGGAAAGATGGAAAATGTACATGAACAGAAAAATAAGGCCCATTTTACCCTGATGTGTTGCAGGTCTATTCAGAGCAGTTGAACTAAGTTGTGGCTTTGGCAACATGAAAAGTACAGGGAAGACCTGCCCCCAAACTACCCTCCTTCTCCCCAACCATTGGTCTTCCAACCAGGGGCTTTGCTTTTTTACTTTCTTTTAGGCATTTTTCTTAGGGGACAAAGTTGGAAGAAGATCAATAATTTAATTTCCATGCATAGCAGGAGACAGAGGCGGCAGCAGGAGATAGATGAGGAAAGGCCTCTCTAAGAAAGGAAGGAAGGACTGAGAGAACAGGAGTCACCTTCTCCACCTTCTCGGGGATTTGGTCTCAGGGTTTGCCTAAGTCATAAAAAGAGGAAAAAGAACGCAAATCCAGAGAAGGGTGGATCAAAGAGCTTTGCAGCAGACCAGGAGAGAGCTCAGCACCAAAACCATTGATGAGAAGAGGTTTTTTTGTTTGTTTGTTTGTTTTTTCTTTAAGGAGAATTTTGGACAAATAAATCCTATTTAGGTAGATTGCTCATAAACACCCACTTTTACAGTCTCCTGTTTACTTCCTTCCTGGTACTCATCCTAAGTGGCAATTCAATTGCTATTCTCTGGCTTATTTTACTTCCTGTTTCTTTCATGAAGTTATCACTGAGAGACCTTGTCTAGCACAACCCCTGAGATTCATCAGATACTATTGTGAAATGCTTGCATAGACGAATATTACCACTGAGTTTGGTAAGAATGAGCTGGGCAAGTGTGGCTATGGGGGCCAGTGGCATTCAGTTGGACCTAATAACTTCTGGAAGAGCAGTTTCTGCATAATTGCATAGGGCCTAAGAGAGTCCTTAACCTGATTCTCAAAGCTGGCTTTGGATCACGTATAACATGGAGGTTTTCCATTGTTTGTTGGTATGTTTGTATGTGCTGAGTCCACACCAGCTCATCACAAATTCCTGGGGAGCATTTGTCACTGTATCAGAGTCATGCTCACATTACCACACCAGAAACTCTAAGAGGGAGGCCTGTGTTACTGCTAACAATTTCCAATGAGAGCAACTCCCGTTGCTCTGGAAATATTTCTTTAAAGCTATGGTTCTAGCAGGGGCTAGAGGGAGACTGTAAATGCCAGTCTAGTACTTCTGACTGTGGGAGCAGAACACCATCCCAGATGGACCGATTCTGGGACCTCTCGCCTTCCTCCCCTGTCACCCCTTCATCCTTCCTCCTGCAGGTGACAGTGGCTGCTCTAAAGATACTCAGGTGATCTGAGCCAAAAAGTCAGAGTGTCCTTTCTTAGGTTGTTTCAAACTTCTCCTGGAGAAACAGTGCTTTCCTCTCTGATCACATTGCTACAAGGATGTGATTCAGAGGAGAACACAGAGCTAAGAAATGAAGCAGAGACATGAAGAGACTGGGGCTCTGGGTCCCAGCTCACCACTGCCCCCCTCAAGTTATGGTTAGTGAGTTCTCCCCTTCACTCTCTGTGCTCCTCCAATATTTCCCCCCGTAATGCTGTGTTTCTGTCCTTAGTTTGAAATAATTTCCTATTAGTTGTACCCAACAGAATGCTAACACGGATGATTGTACTTCCTTTAAATTTCAGAGTAAAACTAGAATGTGTCTTAAGTCATTCTTTTCCCTGGTCTTGAACTGGGGTAGCTAAGAGTTAATTGTCAACTCAGAGGCTGCCCTAAGAATAAAAATGTTACTAACCTACATTAGCTTTTTCTACTTACTTATGTTCTAATGTAGAACAAACAGAGGGCCAAACTCCCACAAAGAATAAGAGGACTCAGAAGATTAATGGCTAAAGACACTAGCTTTCCACATTTCTATATTTATTCATTTAGATAACTGGCTAGATTCTGCAGGAGAATTATGCTCTGCCGACTGTAACCCTTCACCCACTGAGCTCTAGAGTTTTATTCTGAGGAAGTGATTCACCATTGGTAGGTCAAAACACAAAGCACTTTGTGTGTTATACAAGAAAAATGATTTTGCAGGAGAAATACTTTACAATTTAGTCTTTGTCCTTTCCCTTCTCTCTTTTTAATTTCTCTTCCCACATCTAGGCCTTTGCTGTTTTCCCTTCTGCATGCATAGAATAGTATATTTCATAGTGACCATTGTACTTGGAAAAAATACTACAATAAAATGTGCTATTTTAAGATACAAGGGGTATTGTATAAACGCATAACACTTGAGAACATTTTAGCTGACTTCGTAGGTCTAAATACAACAGTAGCTACTGCTGTGGTCGTGACTTAAACTTTGAACAGTTACTAAGTGTGACAAACAGCTATCCCTTTCTCCACACACCCTCCCCCCCCATCCAGCCTAATTTATTTCTTGCTAACAAAACTCTTTGTTCAAGGAGTAGTATGTGAGAGCCAGGAGAACTGTGGTTAGTGTAAGCCAGTCACCAAAAGTTCTTGCATTCTTGCTAATAATTGGTTTAAGGGTAACCCAGTTCTAGCCTACGTAAGACTGAGAAGCCTTCCAGGAAGGATTTCCCTCAAAAAAAAAATGTGAGTTGTGCAAGGGACAGAATCTTTTTGTGTCTGTCCTGCCCCTCTTCCTATTAGACACTGAAGAGTGAGGGTAAGGTAACTAGAGATGTGGCTGTAAGGGAAGTAACACAGACAGCCCAAGGATGGGTGAGCAAAAGGATGGAAGGAACCTGGAGCTTGCAGACTTTCTGTTAAGTAAGCAACTCTCTTTATGGTCAATGCCACAGTTAATTCGGTTGTTAGTTATTTGCAGCTGAATGTGTCTGAGCTGATACATTACGAAATAGAAGGTTCACTTACATTCGTTAATTTTCATTGTAATACCAAGGGAATGAATGACAACTAATATTTTAAACATGCATAAGTGTTTTCTTTTTTTTTTCAGTACAGTATCATAAACTCTTTGTAGATAAAGTCTGGCGTAAGTCAAGACTATGTCACCATAGAAAAATAAAACTTGTACGTAGAACAAAGTAAGAATTTAATTTTACACATGCTAAAGTACGCACGGTATGGTTTTACTTTACGCATCATTTCTCTCTTGTACAACTTTAGCATTTACAGATATGATTAAAAACAGATTAACTGAACAGAATGTGTAATGGTCCTCAGCTGAGTATCAGAAAATTAAAACAGATTTGAAAACTCTTCTGCAACACTCAGGATTTAAATACATCGAATATGTCAGCAATTTTGTACTCTCACAGCAAGACATAAAAGAAGGAAAGATAAAGGGTTGCACAAAATAGGAACGTCTTTGGGGATATTAAGGCAATTAAGAGCAATATGGAAGTAATCAAAACTTGGTCGACAGACCAAATAAGACCTTATGAAATAAAAATATGGGCCAACATTTGCAAAATGTTGCATGCCTTCAGATTACATATGTCTACAAAGGAAATCAAGGGTTAGATTCGATCTGCAGATACGAAACATTAGCAAGGGCTGGAATACAAAAGGATTTTCGAGGCCTGAACACAGACAAGCAGGCTAAGTTTATACCTGTATGTAGTTCACCAGCCAAGTTTGAAGGGTTGAAGCAGTATTGTCAATCATTTCCTCATGAGACAGCATAATGTAGGAGTAGAAAATACGCAAACGTCAAACCAACAGAGAGTTTGGGTTGTTTATCGGGAGCAGTTCTGTTTCAAATCCATTCGAGATACGCAGGAAGTAGACTTACATTTGTATTTTATCAAATGTATTTTTTCCTGAGATAAGTGTTAAAAGATATAGGTAATAAATATACCCAATGTTCTAGCGGGAAACATTCAGAACCACCTGAATGTGGGCACTGGCTGTTGATTAATAAAACTGAGAAACTCACATCAGGGGAGACTGTGCTTCTCTGGAGAATTTCCCTGGGAGAGAAATAAGAGCCACAGACATAGATAAACACAGGGTTTAAACTACCCGTCAATGCAGATCTCATGAAGATGAGAATGCAGCCAACAGATGTGACCCAAACCGTACCAGACAGGAGGGAATCGTAACGAGGCAGACGTAAAGCTCCGTCTCTGTCTGGATTCTATGTGATGGGCTGGAAACTGACATATTCCAATCCAGACTCCAGTGCAGCCGCTGTCATTCTGCTGATCCACTTGTGTATTTCTCTCAGCTCATTCAGCCCCCCTTTGTGGTTCTTTAAATGTGGCAGTATCCTAAAAAGATTAATCTAATCATATCAAAGACATTTGAACTTTAAATAATAATGCCATAAAGGAGAGGCAGAGCTGGTGATTCTGTTGCTAATTTGTTTCATTGCTTCTTACATTCACAGCTTTCCTACACCCAGGCAACCTCCTTTCTTTGTGTAAGAGATGGTCTAAATGCCTCTCCCCTCCCACCCCTGCATATCAAAATTCCATCTTTTCTCTTTGGCTGAAAACTCTGGGGCCAGATGCAGACTATGCTTTCCAGCAAACACAAGTTTCTGCTAGTTCAGTCATAGAGGTGTTTCTTTACAGTCCCCGTGATAATTATGAACTTCCCATTTGGAGCCTGGTAACTAGGCCTGATGTTTTTACATAGCAAACAGAACCACCAGATAGAGGATACACGAATTAGCCACCTTTAGAATCTACCCACAAGTTGGCAGACAAAAGATCTGGAAGTTTTAGGACCATGGGAAGAAAGTCACCTTTCCCACTAGTGTTCACAAATGGAAGAAAAACATCTCTGAGTAAGGCAATATTCCAATTCCAAGGAATAGTCCACAGCCAGAGTGCTATTCAAGAAATATGTCCACAACAAAGGCCCTCATGGCTCTAAAAGATTTCAAAACCCACTGGACAGGAAATTGGAAAGCACCCTATAAGCTAACAGTCCTGCTGGGAACCAGGAGAGGTGGAGATGGAGCCTTTTCCTCTTGCCTGAGTCTGGGACAGAATAAATAAGAAAGCTGGGGAGCAACGAATGGAGAAAACAGCCAAGGTGCAATTGTCAGCGGAAATTCTTCTTGTCTAATCACTGCATGGTAAAAGAAGAAGGGTTAGGTGTGTGGCAAAAGGAACTTCTTCTCTCCTTGATATCCAATAGCCACTATCGGGGGCAGGTAACTTGAGAGCTTCATCCCTAAAGCAAAAGGTTGAGCTATATGACCTTCCCAATCCCATCCTCTGCCAAGCCAGCAGGTACTCAATACCCATTTCTGAAAGTGAAAACAGAAAAGAGCCACCTCTCTGTAAGCCCTTTGGTGTCCCATCTCCTGTTTTCCACATCTAAACCTTGAAAGCTCAGGGTGTACATTTCAAGGGTGAGAAATGGGAATACAAAGCTCTTCTGTTTGGGAAGTCACTTGAAGAAAGTCAACGTGAGAAACAGGGACTTACAAAGTACTGTAACGAGTGAGAATTCATAGGGGATAAACTGCCTTTAGGAAGATGGGGCTTTACCCTGTCATGTCTTTAGGGATCATTAATATTTACTTCAGAGAAGTAAGTGTGGTCCTTTTTAGCCCCATACAACTCAAACTACAGAGTGAGCTGCTATGGTCTGGAGTGTCCAGGACGAGGGAGGTGAGAGAGACTGAGCTCCTGAGCCAGACCTGGGAACTGGGTTTCTTAAGAGGGCTGGACGCAGTGCAGCCTGGTGCACTGAAAGACGGCTGATACTTAGCGACTCTGTGGTAGTCACTCTGTGTGGGTGGCATCACGGGGACTTGACATCTATGACTCATTTAATCTCCTCCACAATCCTATGAAAAAGGTGCTATTATTGTCATCTTATCCATGTGGTTACCTCCCAAGGTCACATAGCTGGTACTGGTTATTGAATGTTGCATAACAAATCCCCCCAAATTTGGTAGCTTAAAGCAATAATAATTATTTGCACACTTTATGGCTTCTGTGGATCAGGTATTCAAGAGGGGGATTCTGAGTCCAGGTCTCTCACAAGGTGCCAAGTATCATCTAGATCTCTAGTCATCGCCAGGTTTGCCTGTGGCTGGAGGCTGTTTAAAAGGTGGCTCACTCTCAGGAGTGGGGTGTTAGTGCCAGCTGTAAGTGGGAGCTCTGGTTCCTCCCCACTTTACCTCTCCACAGGGTTGCCGAGTGTTCTACCATCACCCTGCTGGCTCTCCTAAATGGAAATGATTCAAGAAGACCAGGCAGAAGTCATCATGCCCTTCCCTAGGCTCTGATGTCACACAGATCACGTCTGCTGTGCTCTACTAGTCCCAGAAGCCCTCCTTGATTGTGGCAGGAGACCACACAGGCGTGAACACCAGGAGCTGGAGTCAGCAGTGCCCAGTGGACCAGGAACTGCCCTGTCCATGGCTGAGAGGTGGTGGAGGCGCTATCTCGCAGACACCCAGCTCCACGTCCCCGCTCCCCGCAGCTGTCACTACCGCGGCCTGGCTGGAGCGCTTCCCGGAGGGAGGTAGCACTAGGGACTTACGGTAACCTGGATGTTACTTAAATTTGCACCATCCCCCCTCCTTAGACCCTTCCAAGTCCTGCTCAAGGTCCAGTTTTAGGTTTATTACTTTCTTTAATTTCCCTCCACAAATCCATTTTCATTGGTGGTGACATCATCCCGCTGAGAGAACGTAAGCCAGGAGCTGATGCTGAAGACCCCGAGGCAGCAGGAACACTGAATGCAGGTACACAGAATGGGAGGCTGGGCATCCATCGGCTGGCAGAGAGCAGGGAGGCCGGGTGAGCTGGCTCTTCCCGGCCCACCCGGGACACCAGGAACCAAAGGAAGAGAGGCCAGATCTTGCTTATAGTTGTGTAAGGGATAGTCTGCGAAGACACTGGTTACAAACTAGGACAGTTGGCGGTTATCGATTACTGGGTCCTAGTGCAAGTGAGTAAGACTCTAGGCACAAAAAAATTCTTCGAAGTTAAAAGTGAATATGCAAGTCTGATCCCCACGGAGGCAAAGCTAAAGAAAAAGCAGTGATTCTGATAAGCAACCTTGGATATGAACAATTTATTTCAGTATTAAGAAATTACCAAGTAAAGCTAAACATTAATCACATTAGCATTGTATTCCCCAAATGTTTGGGTGTAATCATCTCTAGAATTTTGCACAGGAATCTGAACAGAGTTTTCCTTGGATCTAGACACTGGCAATTCTCGAATTAAAAATAATTTACAGAAGAAAGAAAACTTTGCTCGAACTTGCTAGTAAGCAGAGAAATTCAAATTAAAACGTAAGATGTCATTTCTCGCTGATGGCATGGGCAAAATCTTTAAACATCGATAATATACAGTGTTGGCAAAGATCTGGATAATAAGGACACCAGTACACCACTAAGAGGCATGCGGATCAGTGCCACATTCAAGAGGAAAATCTGCCGCTATTTATCAAAATTCTGCTTTGAAGAATTTGGTGAAATATTCCCATTTGCTCCCAAAAGCACATAGGAGAAAGCACATTACCAAATAGTGTCTAACATCAAAAAAATTAGAAACCCAAGAATTCATCTATAAATGCATGGGTAAAAATAGGTTACATCCTTAGTACAGAATACCACCTAACAGCTTAAAAGACCATGGAAAATCTAAATACAAGGTATGAAAAGTTTTCTAGGCTGTACTAGTAAATGAAAAAATCAAGTAGAAACAACGTGTACAGTTTAATCCTGTTTACACAAGATTAAAAACTACATATTATATGTGCATATCTGTAAGTAAATAAATCCATAGGAAAAGGTCCTACTGGATGAATACCTTCATATTTATATGGATCAGGTGACCTTGATGAATGAGAGATTTGGCTAAGGTGAGAGAGAGCACAGAGGCAGAGAGAAGCCTATGAAAAGGAAAGACTATAATTTCTCTCATCCAAAACTTATTGATGTATTATTTGTCTAAAAAGTAAAAAACCCAGTGTGTTTTCTATTCATTAGGCATTTTAGATCAAGTACTTAGGGGACAAAAGCATTTCACAGGAACTCACAATATCACCCTTGTTGCCACCACTTTCTCAGAAAATCAAGCCTTGTTTGCCTGAAATTCTAAGCAATAGTGGACCAGGTGTTTGGCAAAATGAGGAAAAATAAACCCATCTATCTCTGTTGTCTGTTTTTAGTCTCTAGCATGACCTTCTTACAGTTTCTGTCGTGGTATCCCTTTTACGAGTATCACTTCCTCCCAAACTCATGTAAAGGTCTGAAACATAAACCAGCAGTTCAACTGGAAAATTGGATATGAAAGGATGGCTTCATGAAGAGCCAGTTTCCGCATCTGAGGCTAACTGACATTTCCAAGTGAATATTGCAAATAAAAATAGATCAAAATTCATGGGTTTTTCCAGCATGAGAAACAGATATTATAGCATCCAAATTTCAATGGCTACTCTTTTCTCCCAGATTTGTCTATAGAACTACAGTATAAACTGCCTCCTATCTGTAAATGCTACCAACCTAGAAATCATATTATTCAATAGTTTCCCTATTTCTTACATTTTCCTTCAGAATATGATGCTCTAAGTGTTATGCCTATTTACCATTATGAAAACTTCTGTCATGGCTGTCTTCCTCCCTAGCCACCACGCAGCTTGAGGGTCAAAATGGGTCTCATTCTCCTTTGTACACACCAAGGCATAATATGGAGCTTGGTGCTAGGCCAAAAGTTCTTAACAATTATCACTTACTGAATTCAATTGATTTTAAATGTTATATGTTAAAGCACCTATAGAAGGAATTTCTACTCCTATGAATTATTATAAGCTATGGAAGGAAATATGTAAAAGAATAAGATACAATTCAAACATGATTCTTGGGAACAAAACCATGGGATAGAATCTGAGAGTTGGTCGGGCGTGGTGGCGCATGCCTGTTGTTCCAGCGCTATGGGAGGCTGAGGCGGGTGGATCACCTGTGCTCAGAGGTTCGAGACCAGCTAAGACCCCC
>CAUYQV010118615.1:0-13332 GCA_963574575.1 Galagoides demidoff
GGGTCAATGTACTAGAGGATGTGGGCCCCATGGGTCCCCAGAGGTCAACCTGCTGGAGGGCTTGGGGCCCGGGTCAGACTACATGGGTTGGATCCTCTCCGTGTCTTAGTGTCCTCATGTCAAGATGATGGCTTCCTCTTCATGAGTTTGCTCATGTGCGTTTGCTATGAGAATTAAGTGAGGTAATATAGGGAATGGGCTTAGCTTGTGTCCTGGCCCACAGGCAGTGCTCAGAAATTGCTTGTGGTGGTCATTGCTAGGCCAAGGTGGCATTTGGGATTTCCTGACCAAAATGTCATTTTAATGCCACCCGGCTCCCAACTCCCACCATGCCCCCACAGAGGGCAGGGCATGTGCCATTCCCAGCCCTGTTTCACACATAGGGAGTGACTATCTGTAGTGGCTCAGAGTGGCCAGCTCAGGAGCCTGGGACTTCTTATCCTAGGGTCTGAGGATGAAATTCAGGGCATCAGTGAAAAGGAATTACAATTTTATTCCTACTACACTCTTCTTGAAATGAGAACTTCAATTGTGAATTTAAGCAACACACCATAATAAAGGTGGCAGTATTTGCGACTTTGTCCCCAGTGGAAGTTGCCCACGTGTATGTTTATATCACAGTATGATACTTGCTGCAGATGTCTGCAAGTGTCACAAAAGGTCACTGCTTTAAAATTACAACAATGATTAGACTTGCCACTAGATCTTGTTACTGAATGCATCGGCAAAGAAGTGCTTGTATTGCTACATTGCCATTCTGATAACTGTGTTTAAATATAAGTGCTTTTCTTTCTAATCCTATGTATCCTGTTTCATGAATTTAAAAACATTATTTCTACAAGGGACCAGTGGGCATCCCCACAGCCACAGAGAGGACCCTACCATTTCCCTCAGCCCCAATTCAGTATGGTCCTCGTTGCCCCAATACCCCATCACTCTGCCCTGCAGGGTATCATCACCCACCCCTGCTATTCTGAGCCACCTCTCTCCTTCCAGGCTCTTCTTCCTTTTCCTTCCCTGCCAAATTCCTTTTGTGAAGCAGGTGCTAGATAAATAATTAATAGGGTGGGAAGAACTCAGTGGAAAGAACACAACTTGTGTTTATTTTTAAGCAGCTGAGTTATAGAGCCCTGTTCCAGGTGCAGTCCAGGTGGGGAAAGTGTTTTTGGCTGAAAGGAGGTACCCACTGTGTGGCTGCCAAGAGGGAGGGGGAAAGAGGCTTTTTGGATAGCCTTGGGAAGCTGGGGTGTAGGGGGCCATGTGGGGCTTAAGGAAGGAGGAGAGTGGGGGAGCCTAGGGAAAAAATAAAAATTTTAGTGAGGAACTGAGCAAAAATCCTCCCCAACTGGCAAAGGCATGAGAGGAACTTGATTTATGTGAAAAGAGCTGGGATAGTAGGATTTTGTCAGATTTTGATCCTTCCCTCCCTCCCTCCCTCCTTCCCTCTCTTCTGTGCTGGCCTCATTCTCAGGAAGGCTTCTTCACAATGATCCTCTGGCGGGCCCAGCCTCACATCATCCTTATGGTACCCCCAGTGGAAAGAGAGCTGCTCCTTTCCAATAGTTCCAGCCAAAGTCCTGGGATTAGATTTGATTGTGCTGCCTGGGTTATGTGTCCATTTTTTAAAAACAGATTTACTGAGATATAATTCACATACCAGGCACCCTAACCATTTAAAATGTACAATTCACTGGCTTTGAGCAAATTCACAGAGGTGTGCAGCCACTACCACAATCAATTTTAGAACATTTCCATCAACCCCAAAGAATCCCTGAACCTCTTGGCAGTCAGTCTCCTCATCATTTCCCACCAAACCATCTACCCTCCCTCTCTGGCAACCACTAATCTACTTTCTATGTCTGTAGACTTGTCTATTCTGAATATTTCATGTCAATAGGGTAATACAACATGTGGTCTTTTGTGGCTGGCTTCTTAGGATATTTTCAGGGTTCATGAGTAATAGGACATATCAGGACTTCGTTCCTTTTTGGTAATTGAGATATAATTCACATACCAGATAATTCGTTCTTTTAAAATATAAAATTCAGCAGTTTTTAATGTATTCACAGAATTGTGCAACCATCAGCACAACCAATTTTAGAACATTTTTATCACCCCAGAAGGAGATTCTGTACCCTTTAGCACTCACTCCCCATTTCTCCCTAACCCCAGCCCTAGGCAACAACTAATCTACATTTTGTATCTATAGGTTTGCTATTCTAAAAATTTCATGTAAATGGAATCACACACTATGAAGTCCTTTGTGATTTATGGAAGGGTGGTGTTTTCCAAGGTCACTGGTGTCAGGCCATGTACTAGCACAGGGGTCCCCCTGTTGACGTTTTCCAAGGTCACTGGTGTCAGGACGTGTACTAGCACAGGGTCCCGCACAGGGTCCCCCTGTTGACGTTTTCCAAGGTCACTGGTGTCAGGCCATGTACTAGCACAGGGTCCCCCTGTTGACGTTTTCCAAGGTCACTGGTGTCAGGACGTGTACTAGCACAGGGTCCCCCTGTTGACATTTTCCGAGGTCACTGGTGTCAGGACGTGTACTAGCACGGGGGTCCCCTATCCTTGGTTCTGCTGTCTCTGGTTTCTGTTACCCACAGTGCAGTTCAGTTAGACATGTTAAGAGAAATAGACCACATTTATTACAGTATAGTGTTATATTTGTCTATTTTATTTTTTGTTGTTAATCTCTTAATGTGCCCAATTCATAAATTAAAATTTATCATAGTTATAAGAAACATATAGGGAAAAACAGTGTGGATAAGATTTGGTGTCATCTGCAGATTCAGCCGTCCACCTGCGGTCTGGGAACAGACCCTTGTGGATAAGGTGGATTACTGTTCTTCCTTTTTACCATCAGGTGATATTCCCTTGTATGGATATGCCATGTTATCTTATCCATTTGTCATTTGATAGACATTTGAGAGGTCTGTGGCCATCCTGCCCTGACCACATCCAGTCTCATCGGATTTAGGAAGCTAAGCAGGGTTGAGCCTGGTTAGTACTTGGATGGGAGACGTTTGAGTGATCTCCTCTATTTGGTTTTTGTGAATAATTCTGTGAATGTTTTAGGAATGTTTTCTGTCTTCCTTTCTTTTTCATTTCATTTCTCATTCCATCTGAGATTACAATTGCTGGGTCTATTCAGGCTCCTATAATAAAGTAAACTGGCTTATGAACAACAGAAACATTTCTTACTCTTGTGGAGGCAGGAAGGCCAAGACCCAGGTGCTGGCTATTGGGTGTCTGGGTACTACGTGGTGGCTCCCAGGCACGCCCTCTTGTAGGGAGTGGTGCACCCGCCCTCAGGGGCCACTCTTACAAGGGCTCTAATCCCATTGTGAGAGAGCCTCCCTCATGACATTGCCCAGAAGGCCTTCCCTTTCATGACCATCACCTTGGGAGTTAAGAAACATTCTGACCATAGCTATGGTAACTCTGTGTTTAACATTTTAAAGAACTGTCAAGCAGTTTTCCAAACTGAGAGTATCACTGGATATGTGCATTGGCAGCAGGGAGGAGGGTTCTAATTTCTCCACATTGTCACCAGTGTGTGTTGGCACCTGTCTTGTGGATCATTGTCGCCTTAGCGGTGTGAAGCAGAATCCCTTTGTGTGCTGGTCTGTGCCCCTGGGACTGAGGACGCTGTCTCAATCTAAATGGTATGGCAGCCGTAGAGTCAGTATTGAAAAGGGTTATGTCCATTTTATTACCCTAAAAAGAAAGCAATGAAAGATGAAAGAAACCACTGAGCTTTCTAGCATTTTATCTGGAGAGTTTCCCTGAGCCTCTGGGACTGAGGACGCTGTGGGTTTCCCTGAGCACCTTGGCCTTACTGTGTCTTTGGAGAAATGTCTATTCAGATCTTCTGCCCATTTTTAAATTGGGTTATTTATCTTTGCATTCTTGTTTTTAATATTAATGAATTCCAATGTGTATACAGGGTGGCCATCAAGTTTGTGTGCAATATAAAATAGTGTACAATTTAAAATTGCCTGCAAACTTCATGGCCACCCTCTCTGTGTGTATAGTTATTTATTTTTTCACTTGTGCTTTTTGCTATCCTAAGAAAGCTTTGCCTAGTCCTGTTTTCTGTTAACAGTTTTATAGATCTAACCTTTAGTAGTTCGTTTGGAGGTAGTATTGTGCATGGGAGAAGTCCACACTTTATTATTTTGCATGTAGATATCTACTTGTTTCAGTACCATTTGTTGAAAAGACCATTCTTTCCCCATTGAGTTGTCTTGGCATCCTTGTGGAAAATTAATTGACTATAAATGTGAGAGCTTATATCTAGACTTTTTAATTCTTTTTCATTGATGTAAATATATTTATGTCAGTTCCATACTGTCTTTTTAAAAAATCAGTTTTATTTATTGTATGTATTCGAGATTTACAACATTATGTCATGGGATATATCTGGATAGCAAGATGGTCATTACAGTGAAGCAGATTAATGGATCCGTCTCTCACGCAGTGTTTAATTGCTGGAGCTTTGTATAGGTGGTAAGTTTTGGAATTGGATAGTGTGAGTCTTCCAACTTTGTTCTTCTTTTTCAAGATTAATTTGGTTCTCTGGATCCTTTACATTTTCATAATTTTAGGAAATTATGTAAAGATGTAAATTCTGCAAAGATGACAACTAGGATTTTGATAAGCAGTTAGAAACTGCAAATCAATTTGGGAAATATTACCATCTTAATGTCTTCTCATCCTTAAGCATGGCATTTTTCTCTTCAGTTAAGTCTTTTTAAATTTATTTCAATATTTTGGAGTTTTTTAGCATACAAGTTTCACACTACTTCTGTTCTTGTGGCCATTCTTGAGCTAATCCCTGTGGCCAGGGGAACGGAGTACCCATGTGCCTGCCCAAATGGGAACTAGGAGATCTTTGGACGGATTATTATAGTGTTCCTAACAGAGGCATAGAGAGATAGATGCTGGACAGGCAAAAGTTAGAAAGAAGTTATCTATCAAAAATTCTTATAATTGAAGCTTCATTATAAAGGCATCTTGAAATGGTATGAGGCCATAGAGCCAGTATTGAAAAGGGTTATGTCCATTTTATTACCCTGAAAAGACAGCAGTGAAAGATGAAAGAAATCACTGAGCTTTCTAGCATTTTATCTGGAGGTGATTTCTTGGAATCTTATACTCAGCAAAGGCAGCACATCAGAGGCTTAAGAGAAGGCAGCTTCAAGGACATCACCTGTGGGCAGCACATGGCAGCAGCTGGGAAGGCTCTGCCTGGCCTGGGAAGGTCATTCTAATCACACAGCCCTCCCAGCCACCCCTTCAAGTTCAGCTGAACCCTCCCCCTCCTCCAATCCCTTTCCTCAAGTCTCATCCTTAATGCAGCCTGTATCTTACCATCTTCTAATCATCACTCGTGTTGTGTTCACTGGTCTGCCACTGCTGGGAACTGCAGAGCCAAGTCTTAGGTGCTTCTCTGCTAATGGGAGTAATTATTGTACTGGATCTCTAGGCTGTTATAAGAATTAAATGGCTCGACAAAGATGATGGTAACAGCTAACATGGAATAAGTGCTTGCCCGTCTCAGGCACTACAACTACTATTATCCCTCTTTCAGAGATGATAAAATGGGAATGACTTTCCTAAAGCCACAGACATAGAGAATAGTACACTCAAATGCATGTGGCCTGACTCCCCAGCCTGGGTACTTTTCCATCACACCAAAGCATTTAGCACTGTACCTGGCAATGACCAAGACCTCAGTAAGTGCTTCCATTTGCACTGTGAGAGAAAGAACCTTCACTCCTGTCTGGAGTTGCTATTTGTGTACCGGCCCTGTGGCCCTGTGTCTGGACAGCCAGTCACTAGTGTAGAATGGAGCTCCCCTATTCCGTTTCCACACATAGGTGCTGGGATAGAGCCAGTGGCAATAAAAAGTTTAAACCCCTAACTCTTGCTTCTTGTTGATATTATTGTCCAGATGTGTGTGGCCAGCAAATGACTTGTGCAGAGATCCATATCTTTTCACTCAGCCTTCACTATCCCCTAGGGCAGAGGTCAGCAAACTTTTTCTGTAGAGGGCCAGACAGTAAATATTTTCAGCTTTGAAGGCTATATGGGCTCTGTCACATCTACCACTTTTTGTTAGTGTGAAAACAGCTTACAGGCAACACAGAAACAGTAAGATGATGTTCTAATAAAACTTTATCTACAAGAACAGGCAGCTGTGGCCACCTTTGCCACCTCCCAGGGGCTTGAACTTCTCCCTGAGGGAGGGAAAGAAGAGTGTGAAGAAGGCACAGCCACTTCTTAATGGCTGCAGCCCCAGAGCAAAAGCTCACTTCTCCTTACAGTACATGGGCAAGGACTAGTCCCAGAGTCTTGCCCAGATGCAAGAGGTTCCAGACATGTGGCTGCTGGCTGGGCTGCTGCTCTCTGGGGAGGAGTCTGCCCCTGGGAAGGAGAGCTGTGTCTGGGTGCCAGCTGAGGCCTCTCCCCCAGGCCCTTCAGGCAGCTCCCTTACTGCCAGGAGTACACCAAGAATGTTATAGATGTGACTTTGTTAGATGGGTTGGACTTTGTTAAGTTTGTCTCATACCTGCTTGTTGCCTGGAACTAAAAGTCTTGAGAGAATGGCTCCCTCCATGTCAGCGGACTCAGAACCAGGTGTGTACAGTGTGATCCCATGGAAGCAACTCGAGGAACCTGGTGCCTGAAGGTTCAGGTTCCTCTTTTGTAAGGCTTGGAGTAGGGTTGACCTTTTTTTTAATTTCAGATTAATGTAAGGGTACATTTGATGAGGTTATATCGTATTTGGTAAAGTCCAAGTTGTAGTTGAGTGCTTTACCCAGGAGGTGTGCTATATACCCCTACATGGCACCCTTACGTGAGAGCCATCACCCCCCTCCTTCACCTCTATACCCCTACATGGCACCCCTCAGGTGAGAGCTTCCCAATCCCCTCTTTCACCTTTATACCCCTACATGGCACCCTTAGGAGAGAGCTCACCAATCCCCTCCTTCACCTCTATACCCCTACATGGCACCCCTCAGGTGAGAGCTGCCCAATCCCCTCCTTCACCTCTATACCCCTACATGGCACCCCTCAGGTGAGAGCTGCCCAATCCCCTCCTTCACCTCTATACCGCTACATGATGGTGCCCCTAGGTGAGAGCTCCCCAACCCCCCTCCTTTACCTTTACATTGCACCCATACTCATACATTGCACCCCTTAGGAGAGAGCTCACCAATCCCCCGCCTTCACCTCGATACTCCTACCCTGCACCCCGCGAGTGAGAGCTCACCAACCCCCCTCCTTCACCGGTATACCCCTACATTGCACCCTTTAGGTGAGAGCTCACCAATCCCCCTCCGTCACCTTTCCCCCTCCCCCTTTATGAATTTAATTGTGTTTTTCTCTCCTGTGGGCATGAGTTGTTTATCTACTAGTTTCATGTTAGTATTGAGTACATTGGATACTTGCTTTCCCATGCTTGTGATACTTACTAAGGAGAATGTTCTTCCATTCCATCCAGGTGAATACAAAAGATACAACATCTCCATTTTTCTTTATGGCTGAATAGCATTCCATGGTACACATATATACTACAGTTTATTTATCCATTAGTGAGTTGATGGGCACTTGGGTTGTTTCCACCTCTTGGCAGTTTTGAATTAAGCTGTGATAAACATTCTAGTGTAAATGTCCGTATGGTGAAATGATGTTTTCCCTTCTGGGTAGATGCCTAGTAAAGGGATTTAGGATCAATTGGGAGATCTACTTTTAGCTTCTTGAGGACTCCCCATCCTTCTTTCTAAAGGGGCTGTGTTAGTTTGTAATCCCACCAGCAACATATAAGTGTTCCATTCTCCCCACATCCATGCCAGCATCTGCAGCTTTGGGACTTTGTGATGTGAGTGAGTCTCACTGGGGTTAGGTGATATCTCAAGGTGGTTTTATTTTGCATTTCTTCGATGATTAGAAATGATGTGCATTTTTTATATGTTTATTGGACATTCATCTGTCTTCTTGGGAGAAGGTTCTATTTATGTCCCTTACCCAATGATAAATGGGATTATTTGCTCTTTTCTTTTTGATTACTTTGAGTTCTCTCTATTGTTCTGATTATTAGGCATTTGTGAGATTTGTAACTTGCAAATATCTTCACCCATTCTGATGGGTGTCTTTTTGCTTTAATTGTTGGGTCTTTAGCTGTGCAGAAGCTTCTTAGCCTGATCATGTCCCATTAGTTTATTTTTATCCCTGCTGACATCTGTTAGGGATCATTTTTTGATTTTTTATGTTTATGTCACTGTGGCTCTATACCCCTATGGGATCAGAATAGCATGGTTAAACAGGTGGAGTCTATGAGATCAGGATAGTGTGGTTCAACAGGTGGATTCTATGAGATCAGGAGGGTGTGGTTGAATGGGTGGATTCTATGAGATTGGGAAGGTGTGGTTGAACAGGTGGATTCTATGAGATCTGGATGGTGTGGTTGAACAGGTGGATTCTATGAGATCTGGATGGTGTGGTTGAACAGGTGGATTCTATGAGATCAGGACGATGTGGTTGAACGGGTGGATTCTATGAGATCAGGACGATGTGGTTGAACGGGTGGATTCTATGAGATCTGGATGGTGTGGTTGAACAGGTGGATTCTATGAGATCAGGATGGTGTGGTTGAACAGGTGGATTCTATGGGATCAGGATGGTGTGGTTGAGCAGGTGGAATCTATGAGATTGGGATGGCGTGGTTGAACGGGTGGATTCTATGAGATTGGGATGGTGTGGTTAAACAGGTGGATCCTATGAGATCAGGATGGTGTGGTTAAACAGGTGGATTCTATAAGCTCAGGTCCATGTGGTTAAACAGGTGGATTCTATGAGATTGGGATGGTGTGATTAAACCAGTGCATTTTGAAGTCAGACAGGCCAGGGCTTGACTTGGTTCCCTTTGCTCAATGGATGTTTGAATTTGGATAAGTATTCCAACTAAGGGCCTCAATTTCCTCATTCTGCAAAATGGGTTTAGTTATAGCATTTATTAAGACAACATATGAAAAGCATTTAACACCAAGCCCTGCACTAAGCAAGCACTTAGTAAATGGTAGCTATTATTACCACCATTTTATCTCAATACTTTAAACTGATAAAAGGGGAACCATTTTGTTGAATTAGAGCCGCCCCAGATCTCCCAGATGCAGTTCCCCCTCCAGGGTTCTGGGCTCCCTGTAGGAACCACCTGTGAAAGTCCCTGAACTCCCTGAACTCAGAGTTCTCTTTCAGCTCTCAGGAACACTGAGGTCTCAAGGCCCCAGTTCAGTTCTTGACTTCCAGGCAGGTCTGTGCCTCAGTGGCCCCACCTGTGCGGGAGCTGACAGTCCCCATCCCTGCTGTCATTAGCTCATCTGAGATGCAAGGGGGTGGGGTGGAGCATGTTTTGAAGGCCTGTTGGGAGAAGCTGGAGGGAGGTGGGGGAGGCAGTGGCCCTAGATCTCTGTAGCACCTGTGGAGAGAGAGAGATGAGAGACCCCCATCCCCTCTTTGGCTTACTGCCCATTGGCCAGAATCAGTCCAGAGACTTCATCATCACCGCCAAGGTTGCTGGAAATGGAGCAGGGTATTTAGATACTGGGAGCACCACCTTTCTGCTCTATGGTCTCATGTACCCCTGTGCCCCAGCTCCTCCCCATCACACTAGGGGAATAACCTGGCAGTGACAGCCCCTGCCTTCTCACTGTGCAGATGAAGACCTAAGACATTGATTGAATTGGGACATTTCTTCACTGTAGCTACAATGGTTCCTTATTAGAATCTGATTTAATTTTTGCTCTCCTTCTCATGGCAGAACTCCAGAGATTCTGTCTAGGAGAAATATTGCACCCAAGTAGAACCTTTTTCTTTTCTTTGAGACAGAGTCTCACTTTGTTGCCCTTGGTAGAGTGCCGTGGTGTCACAGCTCACAGCAACCTCAAACTCTTAGGCTCAAGAGATCCTCTTGCCTCAACCTCTGAAGTAGCTGAGACTATAGGTACCCACCACAACACCGTGTATTTTTAGAGGTGGGGTCTCGCTCTTAGTCAGACTGGTCTCGAACATGTGAGCTCAGGCACTACACCCACCTCGGCCTCCTAGAGTGCTAAGATTATAGGCATGAGCTAAGTAAAACTTCAAAATGAAAATAAACTTTCATCTTTATCTGTTTGGTTTGCATTAAACTCAAATGTCCCAAAAGGTAGGCCTCTGTCTTCTGCCTCTCTCAGCTCCCCATTTCCCAGCATGGCACCAAGCACATGGCCATGGCTCAGTCAAGGGCTTTTGATGGAATGGGATTTCTGTAAAGTTCCCTACAGAAGCACAAACACCATGAGGGACAGCAGAGCAGCTGGGCCTGGAAGTTGGATGGATTCAGTTCCCAACTCTGGCACTACTAGTTCACATGACTGTGGACAAGTAACTTCATCTCTCTGAAACTCGGTGTCCTCGTGTGTAGAGATACCACTGCCTCCCTGAGCAGACTGCCTTTAAGATCTGGTAGGATGCCAGCTGTTGAAGGCCCAGCCTCGGTGGATGTGGTGGGTGTTCCATCCACAGCAGTCATAGTTGCAGGCAGGAGTCAGAGGGATGGCCCCGCTCTGGAGACCGAGCTGCCCACTGCTTCCCATGGTGTCTGCAGATACGTGTGTGCCCTTCAGGAGCGGAGAGTCACCTCTCAGCAGCACAGCTTTGAACACCTCACACAGCCCTGTGTTTGATGAACTCTTGGTTTCTCCTACTGTTTCTGGATAGCCTGAAGACAGGCTTTGTGTGTCTGCACCATTATATTCAGCATTTCAATTAGCTGCCAACTGGTTTGAGAATTGAGAGATTTCACCTGACAATCCAGATTTGCAGCTGCCCTTTAAAAGCAGGAATTGCTGGCACTGTGGGCTGTGCTGTCTCACTGCCTTGATCTGCCAGAACTGCTCCCCTCGCTCTGGGCATCTGGCAGCTCACACCTCCACCCTGCCCATCTGGCCCGGCCCCTGAAGGTGTGGAGCTTGCCACCCCAACCACTATGGAGTAGGGTTGGCTTTGGGTGTTTGCTTCACTCCTGGTCTCATCGGCCACATTGCCTTCTGTCCCTGGGCTGCCTTTGAAGGCTGCCTCTTCCTCTACAGCCATGTCCAGCCCTGAGGGAACTCCTGGGGGACTTGAGGCTGGCTAAGCAGAGTGGGAAGCACTTGGTCCTAATCTCCTTTGCACCTCATCTCAGAAACATTGCTAGTTAGAGATAACATTTCTAAGTCCTCTGCTCAGCCTGCTGCTCCACACACACGGGCTGGTGTTAACGTTTAGCCCCCACTCCACTCGGTGCCCACTGAACCGTGTCAGCCCCTGGCACCTGCAGTGAGAATCTGCGCTTATCACGGAGGCTGCAGTTCAGATGGTTAGAGATGGGCCCATGTGATGTGCTGCTGCCATCTCCAAGCCAGACGCTGGGTGAGCATCTCGGTTAGGGCAGACTGTGGGATGGTTTGGGGCATGGTGAGGGCATCACTTGTTGGTCACAGGGAGTGGCACCATGCCATCCATTAGCGTAGTGGTCCCAGGCAGCCCAGAACGGTTGGGGAGCAGCTGTGGAGCCCCAGGGAAGACGGGAATATGAGATGCTTTAGAGCTGTCTGCATTGCCCTGAGTTCCCGGTTGTAATTCCACAGCTCTGTCTTGGCATCTGGACTTACCGGACGTGGGAGCTTTTTCAGGACAGAACAACTCAGAACCCAAGATCCTGCCTGGGTCTTTGGGCCTCTCAGAGGGAGGTTCTGGGAGTATAGGTGTGGATGAGAAAAGACTGTCTCTCCTTACTGTTTCACCTCTTTGGACCTCAGGTACAAAAAAGGGACCGGATGCTATTTACCAGCTCTTTACACGCTGTCCCTCTAGTCACCCTGCACCCCTGCATTTGTCCTTTCTTGTCCCCACCTGCCTCCTGTGCTCTCCCTGCCACCAGCAGCTGTCCCAGTGTCTGGCATGGGTCTGCACACTAGTATGTTTCTTCCAGAATGAGTTGCATTGTGACATGCATTTCTAATTTGCTTGCACAATGCTGTGCCGGGGCCTCGTCTTTTCTTTTCTCCCTCAGCATCGTATCCAGGCTCCAGCCGTGGCCATGCATGTCTGCACTTTGCTACTGTTCATCGTGCCTCTGGTGTGCATCCTCATCTCTCATCCTTCCCCTGAGATCTTCCCCGAGTGGCTCCTCACTCCCCACCACTCCCAAATGCTGTGAGAACTCTCTTTATGTGGCCTTTATTGCCCAGTGTGAAGATTTCTCAGGGATAGACACTCAGAGTGGAATTACTGGATCACATAGTCTACTATATTTAACTTGACCAAATATTGCTAGCTTGCTCAACAATATGGCAGTTCTAACACCCACACTTCCATATGACAGCTATAACCCAACTACAGTCCAAGATGAAGGGGAAAGAGGAGGGGAGTGTAGGGGAGGAGGGAGGACAGGTGGAGTGAGGGACCATAATTGGTGGGACCATACCTATGGTGCATTTTACAGGGGTACCTATTAAACCTACTAAGTGTAGAATATAAATGTCTTAATAACTAAGGAAATGTGGTGGTAAAGGCTGTGTTAACCGGTTTAATGAAAGTACTTCAAATTGTATATAAAACCAGCACATTGCACCCCGTAATTGCATTAATGTACACAGCTTTCATTTAATTTAAAAATAAATAAGTAAAGTATATGGCAGTTCTAAAGGCAGAAGGAGCCTGAATTGTGTTTGCTTCCGAAGTAAAGTCATTCCATATTGAGTGCCTGCCATATGCTGGGAACAGCTCTAGTTTGGCTTCACCAGCATTATCTCATTGATCTCACAGTGATGCTCTGAGATGAGCATTCTTCATATGACCTTTGTACATGCAAAGAAATCACGCTCAGAGAGGTGGGCGTCTTACTCAGTGTCTTTGCCTACTAGGCCTGGCTGCAGTGGATTTATGGAAAGTGTCTTAACTGATCGAGCCTCTGATTTAGATCTCAGGCCTTAAATTGGTGGTTTTATGTGGCTGGCAATTTATGTTTTGTTTATTCACATGGTCTTTAAATTTTCAAGAAACAATTTTCAATTTTTTAAAATTTTTTTTAATTGAATGGTAACTATGTACATTAATGCATTTCTGGGGTACAGGGTGGGGTTTTCACACACAATCCGAAATACTTCCATCAAACTGGTTAACACAGCCTTCATGTCATTTTCTCAGTTATTGTTTTAAAACGTTCACATTCTACTCTTAGAAAGATTCACTTGTACCCCTGTAAGATAAACCTCAGAAGTGATCCCTCCAATC
>CAUYQV010118616.1:0-20029 GCA_963574575.1 Galagoides demidoff
GAGAGTAGGCTTTAAAGAAATAAGAAAAGAATAAGGACTATTTGTTGTAATAATCCAGGAGAGAAATAATCACAGCTAAGTGTTGTATATTAACAGTGGAACAGATAAAATATGAGTTTGGATATGTTCCTAATATAGAGATATTAGCATTTTCTGCAAAATTGTATATTAAATATAAGGGAAATAGAGGAGCCGGTCTGTTAGCAAGTATCTAATTTGAGTAAGTGGACTAATGCATTTACCATTACAGAAATGGGGAAAGAATACTGAACTAAAAAGAACAGAAATACAGTTTTTTCCAGAAACATGTTGCTGTGCTTTCTTTATCTGTAGCTGCACATACTTTACAGAGAAAAAGATTAATACCTGAAAATTCCTTCCTTATCACTATTTTAGAAATCTTTCTTATTTTGCCTATATATATTTCCATGGTTAAAAAAAGGAAATTAAAATAAAATATTTGGTTGAATATTTGACAATTTCAGACTAAAAAAGGTAGAAAATATTTTAGAAAATAGAAGAAAAATTACTCAACTTATTGTGTACGTATTTCATAACACTTTTCCTTTCTATTCTTCAGAATTTGAAATTTCCAAATATTTTTAAGTTCACTGATTCTCTCTTTTAATATTTTTAATATAACTAAACCTTTCTACCAGACTTTAATTTCAGTTAATAAACTCTCCATCTCCAGGATTTCCTTTTATTTTTAAGTAGGGTCAAAATTTCTGCCTCTCTTCTTCATTAATACTATATTATTCTTCATTTTTGAAAATATTTTATTTTAATGTTTGAACATATTTATGTTAGTTTATTTTAATTCTTCATCTGCTTAATCCAACATCTAAATCACTTTGAGTCAATTTCTACTGACAGACCCTTCTCTAAGTTTGCATCACAATTTTCCCTCATTGGGTGTTTAGTAATATTTAGTCAAAAACTTGATATTGTGCATTGTGTTATTACCATCCTATGGTCTGTCATATGTTTTTCTGTGAATGATTATCTTTTATTTCTAACAAGCAAATAGCTTGCTTCAAACTACCGCCTTTGTATCCCCCGTGGTATATAGTAGCTAATATCTCTGTGCTCATACTATGGCTTCAAATAGTGGAGTGTTTTAACGTGGTCCTTATATGATTCCCCTGGGCATGAAATAATTGATGTTTTGCTAAAGATTAAGGCAGAGTTAAGAAGAGTTACTCTTCTTGTGGTTTCCTGGCTTCTGAGATTGCCTTATTTTAGATTTTCTTCTTAAAAATATGGACTGAAACATTTCAAAGCCACTTAGCATTAAGTTTTTGCCACCTGAGCTGCCGGTTAACCTTTGAGGACACTGTTAGTTAAATGAAGAAACTAACAGACTGGCTCATGTGAAGCTTTAACTTTGTAGCATAGAACTCTCTGGCATATTCATTTGTTTTTGTTTTTGTTTTTTAAACTTAGAAAACACCTATATCCTTTTTGCAGGAATAAATTAGCTTTCCATCGCATATCTGGGGCAGATTGTGCTCTGATTCAGTTCACACAAGTTCTGGGGTTCTCAGTCAGATTTCACATTGCTTCCCAAGCCCTGAATTTTGACTTATCATCTTTAGTAAGTAATTTTCGCTTGGCCTTATGTCTATAGGGATGAGCTAAGGCCAGTAAATCAAAGCTATCAAATAGCCCATTCAGTTGTGTTTTTTTTTTTTATAATTAAACTATTCTGTAACTTTCCAATGTCTTCAACTTTTTTCAATTTTTATATTTTTTGCAGGATGATCACAACATTATTGATTTCCTTTGATATTACCAAACTATTTTTTCTTACAAAAAATGATTCATGCATTCATTAAAATATTCCTTTGTTTAAGTCTAGTTGTGCTGCTGTAAAAAATACCATAGACTGGGTAACTTCTAAGGGATAGACATTTATTTATCATCATTCTAGAGAGTGGGAGTCCAAGCTCAAGGTTCTAGAAGGTTGTTTTCTGGTAGGGTCCAGAGTCTGCTTCCAAGGTGGCATCTGAGGCTGCCCCTCCACAGGGGAGAAACACTGCTTGTTCAAATGGTGAAACGCAGAAGGGTAAGTTAGCCAAACACTGTGTGCAGCCTTTTAATTTTTATTTCTCAAAATCAACTTTTTATTTTGAGATAATTTTGTCCTTATGGGAATGTTGCAAAGATAACACAGAGAGTTCCCAGACCCCCTTAATGTTACCATTTTATGTTAGATGATAATCTTACAGCTTATATTTGTCAAATCTAAAAATCTCAGATGGGTATGTTACTTCTAAATAAACACCAGACTTGATTGAGAATTCACTATTTATTTACTGCTATACTCATTAATTTATTTATAAGTAATGTCCCCTTTTCTGTCAGAGTCCAATTCAGGTTTCAAAGGTACATTTAGTCATCTCATCTCCCCCGATCCATCATGGTTTCACAGTCTTTCCTTATTTCATGACCTCAAGAGCTTTGAAGCAAATTGGTTAGGTGTTCTGCAGAATGTAGATTTTTTTTAAAATAAAAAACCCCTCAATAACAGGGGTTAGGGTTAGGGTTAGGGTTAGGGTTAATAAACCCCCCAATAAACACCTCCTTAAGGTGTCACCTCTTAATCCTCTCCTATGGATCATTAAATTTCAACAGCTGAATTTCAGAGAACACATCAGAGCACGATAGTAAGGTAGGAAATGAAGGGAAACCAGAGCAACTGGTATAAAATAGTGTCACATAGAGTATTTAAAGAATACATCGTAATGAGTTGTAGATATGTATGCATTCCTAAAACTATCACAATCATAGTAATAAACATAAAATCCACCTCAAAAATTCTTTATGTCCCTTTTATAAATCATTTCCCTTTATTTCCTACCTTACTATCCTAGACAACTATTGTTCTAATTTCCAGTACTAAAGATTTATTTGCATTTTTAGAACTTTACAAAAATGTAATCTTGCAATATGTAACCTTTTTTAATCTTACTTTCTCACACAGTATGCTTATTTTGTGATCCAGCATTGTGGCTACAGGTATCAAGAGTTTACTTCTTTTTTTTTTGCAGAGTGCCTTTCCATTATGAATATATAATAGTACAATTTATTAATCCATGTACCTATTGGGGTACATGGATTTGGTTTTTTCCCAGTTTGGGGTTTTTATGAAAAAGTTGCACATTTTTTTTAATGACATATACTTACATTTATTTTGGGTAAATACTTAGGAGTGGAATGGTTGAGACATATGATTTGGTGTATATTTAATATTTTAAGAAACTACAAATGAATAAATCTCTTAAGAAAGGTAAGGGTCCACTTTCAGTCTTTTACTGAATATGGATATCCAGTGGATATCCAGTTCTCCCAGCACCATTAATTGAATAGGGATTCTTTCCCCCAGTGCATGTTCTTATTTGTATTTGGTTTATTGAAGATTAGTTGGTTGTAAGATGTTAGTTTCATTTCCTGATTTTGTTTGGTTCCAGAGGTCTCTATGTTTGTGCCAATACGATACTATTTTGACCACTATGGCCTCATTGCACAGCCTAAAATCTGATAGGCTGATGCTCCCAAATTTGTTTTTATTACTAAGAATTGCTCAACCACAAGACTCCTGGAAGTGATCAAAAAATCCAGTAATGTATCAGGATATAAAATCAATGTCCACAAGTCAGTAGCCTTTGTATAGACCAATAACAGCCAAGATGAGAAGCTAATTAAGGACACAATCCCCTTCACAGTAGCTTCAAAGAAAATGAAATACCTAGGAATGTACTTAACAATAGAGGTGAAGGACTTCTATAAAGAAAATTACGAAACCCTAAGAAAAGTAATAGCAGAAGATAATAACAAATGGAAGAATTTACCATTCTCAACATTGTCAAAATGTCTATACTTCCCAAAGCAATCTATAGATTTAATGCAGTCCCCATTAAAATACCAACATCATACTTTTTCAATACTCGGAAAAACTAATTCTTCATTTTGTATGACTATACTTTTGAAGATTGATGTAAGGTTTAAAGTTTAGACTGCTTCTAATAATATGTAGAATTTTTTTTTTGTTATTTGACATCAAACCTAAGACTATTTTTTGTTTATCCATGAAAAAGATTTGTTGATTAATGGCTGAGAAAAAAAATGAGGTTTATTTCTAATTATGTCTTAAGAAAATCATTGCCTAGAAATGCTTTCAATATTGTATTTTCTTATCTATAAAATGTGACAAATTTTATTATTAAAAAGATACAAAGACTTTAAAAAGAATGTTCCCATTGAATTTGATAATTGAGAGACATCAGCCCACATGCAAAATGTTATATGCCTTTTAAGTTTTCATTAAGATAGAGTAATTCTAAGTTTTAGGAAAGCAATGGATGCATTTTCTTTGGAGTTTATCTCTATGTCTCTAAACCTATAAAATAGAAACAAAAAAAAAGATTTTTTTGTGTCTATGTTTTATATCTATTTCTTATTATTATTTAATAGTTCTCTGTATGTTTTATACCACCAGAATAAAACCCCAGAGGTATGAATTTGTGAATCTCTGCAGGACCTGTTGAACAAATCTGCCTTGCAATAGATTGCTTCCCACAGAGAATGTACTTGAGAAAACTCAAAGTAATAAAAAGGTATTTCAAGGTTGTCACAAAAGTGAACATCCAATAAAGAAAAGCTCATCTCTCCCCATCAAGCCAATTTCTTACAAAATATAAAGTACTTTAACAAATGGCATGATAAATTACCAAAATAACAACTTGCTGTTTTATTTAAAGAACAGTAATAGACCACCACAGTCAGTCAGCTTTCTTTGCTCAACATAAGGAGAATGCAGAGGATGTGTTGCTTATAACTATTTTTACTCTCTCTAGATTTCTTCTCCATGTCCAAATGTGCATCTCTCTATCGCTCTCCCTGCATAATTTACTAACCAACACAACCAAGTCAGCTCCCTGCTTCTTCACTGTAGCCTTCTATTTAAATTTAAGCTTCTAGAGTGATCATTCTATACTTTTTTCATTTTTACTCTCTGAACTCTAAATGGAAAGGGACATTAGTTGATAAATTGTACAATCTTAGTCACTTGCTTCTTTGTATCTTGGAATTTTAGGAATTTCAGTTTATCCAGGAGAAACCACATGCTATGATTTGAATATTGGTGCCCTCTAAAACTCATGTTGAAATTGAATCCCTAATTTGGAAGTATTAATAAGTAGGGTCTTGAAAAAGTAATTGGGTTATGAAGGCTCTACCCTTACAAATGGATTGATCATTTCATGGATTAATGGTTTAATGGGTCAATGGATTAATGAATTGATGAAAATCTGAAATTTATTGTATAAATTGAAGATAAATAGCTCAACCAGGATAATTAGGTACAGGATGATAATCAAGTAGAGTGTATATCTTAAGCAAAAATATACCTTGAAGTGTTTTTTAAAGTGTAAAATACTTTTAAACTTTAAGGTCAGAAAGAAGTCAGAGAAGGGAACAGAGAACTGTTTTGTAGTAATTTGCAGGAAGTTTTTAAATGTTATGTTATGCAGTGTGGATTTTTACCTTATAGATAAATGGAGGAATTTTTAAATAAATGTTGAAATAAATGTATGGATGTCATTCATCCCTAAGATGGAAGTCCAGTGAGAAAATACCTGTCCTCTGTTTTCTACCCTCTGAACTCCCAGTGGGAGCCACCAGTGGAGTTAAAGCCACTCAGTGGAGAAATTGGATGGTTAGTCCATAGTGCTAGTATCCTGGGTTACAGACAGGTGCAGAATGAGCAGGGATTGAGGCACAAATGCAGAAGAACCATGTGGTCATCAACATAGGCCCATCCCCTGTGATGAGATAGAAAACCTACAGGGTCTATACCCACGAATTTTTCACAGATTGATTTATCATTTTAAAACTATATAGTGTAAGAAGCTGAAACTTTTATAAGCCTTTTGCCATGTCACAATACAGTCTTGTACATCATGGTTTTTTTTTTTTTTTTAAATACATCAGATTGACATGAGGGTACAAATGTTTAGGATACTTTGTTTTCATTTCTAAGATAAAGTTCCAGTTGTAGATGAACAATTGACTCAAGGGGTGCTGTGTACACCCTTAGATCATACATATTAGGTTGCGTTCCTTGTTTTAGTGAAGGAAATATTTTTAAAAGTGGAAAAATAATTCCCAAATTTTGGTATGAACAATCACTTTTCTATAAGCAAATGTTGTCCACAGATCTAGGAACTAATTCATGCCATCCTAGTAGTGAGGCAAAGAATACTTGTCGTATGATCCAGGGAAGGTAACTGCAGAATTCTCTTGCATGGGAGACCCTGGAGAAAGAATTAATAGGAGCAAGAAATAGATCAAAATGTTTTGCCAGGAAACCCAATATGTTCTGGAACAAAGATAGGCAATTTGGAACCCACGGGTAAGCAAATTTACTTTGAGGGTAAGAGCAGGTGACAGTTATCAAGTGAACTCACACTTTAAAGAAGCAAATCTTGTAAGTACACGGACCTTAAAATCCGTCTGGGGGAAGAATTAATGTGAAAATCTAACTAGTGTTCCCCCATCTGGGATGGAAGCGCCTGCTTCCTTTTGTCTCCTAATGTGACAGTTCAGTGGCCTCTGCCTCTTCCCCTTTCCTTTGTTTCTCTGAGCAGGACCACACCTGATCAGAACCATGCCTTCACCACAGGTTATCGGTTTGTAACTGTCAATGGTACAGATACCCAGATTCTTCTATCACACAGGCCAAATTTCCCAGCCCATAACAGTCAGTCATCACCCACGCATCCTGCAGCAGCTAACAGAGTTCTTACTTCAACCTGATATCACCAAAGCACCAGAAAAAATCAGTGCCGCCCAGCTCTCTGCCCACAGCTCAGCCTGTCCTATCCCCTGCTGTGTGGAGATGCCTGCTGTTCCGCTGAGAAGGATTAACCTTTCTGCAGTGACTGTGTGTCCAGTGACTCGTTATTACAGGGTCCTGACAAATGGCAGAGAAAAGAAACAGTGAGAACAGAGCTTTGTTATTCTGCAAGAAGACAAACATAACAATCACAGCAAAAACCTTACTGTTTATAATGCCTTCAGTCATGACGAGTCAGAATTCTAGGGAGCAGCTGGAACAAGCCTAGTTTGGTTGCTATAGGAAGATGTCAAGCTGGTCTGGGGAGAGATGAGAAGTGCTCCCTTGCAGAAGAAGAATATATACATTCTCATTTTTTCCTGCAAGGCATGTATAAAAAATAGTAGACTTTTTTCAACAAATGATCATTATGGGAGGATTTACAGTTTATAAATTACTGGTCCAGAGAAGCTTTGAACACCCTAAACCCTATCCGGCACTCTTGCGGAATGAGAGAATCCATAACGGCACCAGCCTGTGAGTTGATAACACGCTACGGGCTCTGGAAATATGTGTCTGTCATAGTTATAACGTCAGCCTGAAATAGTTTAAAACCCAGCCAAGAATGGTAGTCCCTAGGCATGTTATTTTGTTAGGACTACTAAAACAAAGTGCCACAGACTGGGTGGCTAAAATGACAGAAATGTATTTCATCACAGTTCTAGAGGCTGGTCGTGTGAGAAGCAGGTGAGTGTGTGAGAAGCATTCATCTCAGCAGCTTCCTGAGCCACTCTCCTCAGCTTGTAAGTAGCTGTCCTGCTCCAGCGTCTTCATGTGCTCTCCCCTCTCTGTCCATCTGGGTTCTAATCTCCTCTTACTCAAGGACACCCATCAGCTTAGGGTCTGCTCAGATGACTTCTTTTTAACTTCTTTACTTCTCATAAATCCTATTACCAAAATTAGTTACATTCTGAGATTCTGGGGTTAGGAATTCAGCATATGAACTTTACGAGAACACAAATCCATGCACTAGGTCTGATAGAGCAATATTGTTGCATTAACAATGTCAACTGGACATGAGATGATGATGTTATAAATTCCCAAATCTATCTATAGTCCTTGTATACTTCATTCCCTACTTAAGATGGTCAAAGTGTTTACCTAATGGTCTATTTTCAGATTTCTGTTATGGGGGCAAAAGCTACATAGAGAAATAGAAAAAAATATGTTCAGCATGTTAAATTAAAAGTGGCACACTCTCTTACAGGGAAGTTATTTATTTTTAGAGACAGTGCCCTCCATAAGTGCTATGGCATCATAGCTCACAGCAACCTCCAGCTCTGGGGGTTAGGAGATGCTCTTGCCTCAGCCTCCCGAGTAGCTGGGACCACAGGTGCCTGCCACAACACCTGGCTAAAAGTTATCCATTTCTTATATGATGTTTGCAGCTGTATGCTTTCACACAGCCAGCACCTAAGCACACTGCATAACAAACGGTTAGGTTTGTTCTACATTTCTATAGGTTGAAACTTATATGGCATTCTAAACTGAGGAAGAAACAGCTACTGTACTGCCCCCTCCAACATGTAGCAACTAGGTTGGTCTCAGCACAGCCACAATTAAGTGCATTTGTCTGGGGTACCTGAGTGACAAACATTGTCATCCTCTCTAGATTGGACCATTGCCATATTTTCTTTTCAGTATTCAGAAAGAAGGATAGTATTAGAAGGAGAAAGAGCAGCCAAGACAGTACCTAATCAATCACACCCTTCTCAGAAGTAGACAACTCAGAAATACTGCCAGTGGACAAGAGAATCATTTCATAGTCAAATATGCCTCCATGTATTACTGTAAAAAGAGAAAAGAAAAGAAAATCACTTCAAATTTATATCTCCCGCACCACTCTCATGTCAGAAAGCTGGCGTTAGCAAAAATAAAAAATAAAAAAAAAATTCGAAGTTTAAATATAAAGAGGCTAATAAAAGATACAGAGCCATGGAATACTGGCAAAATAACTTTCATATCAGTAAAAGGCAATGTAAAGCTCGCTGTGTTAATTTATCTGGTATGTAGACAGGTATCATTCATTTAAGTATTTCTTGTTACTTTTAATTTGTAATGACAAATTGGCCTTAAAAATGTTTTTCTCTGGATAATTTGGACAGCCCGTGTTTACTGCTGGGTTGGCAAGGCAGGAGACTATAACCACCTGAACTGTTGGCACCACAAATATACTGAAAATATTTACTTATTGCTAAATTACTAGGGAAAAAAATATTTAGGTGCAAAATTTCTTGCATTCCATAATCTGTGGGTTATGCATAATGCAATCAGAAGAGCAGGTATGACCTGAGTGTGGCCTGTGTGATACTGTGGATGAGAACATGATAGTAGTTACCGCCATGAATATTGGAGACATGCAACAGTTGACAAAGTTAATTCTATTGTGGCAGACAGATAATACAATGGCCCTCAGTGATACTCAGCACCTGTTATTTATAATCTGTCTAATTCCTCTGCCCCTGAGTATAGGCTAGGCTAGTGCTTCACCTCTAACCAATAGAATGGAAAGGCTGCATAACTTTATAACTGTTTGTTCGTTTGTTTGAGATAGAGTCTTAGTCACACTGGCATTGAGTGCTATGACATCACAGCTCACAGCAAACTTGAACTCTTGGGCTCAAGTGATCCTCTTGTCTCAGCCTTCTTAGTAGTTGGGGCTACAAGTGCCCACCACAACACCTGGCTAGTTTTTCTCTTTTTAGTAAAGATGGGGATCTCGCTCAGGCTATCCACCTGCCTTGGCCTCTCAGAATGTGAGGATTACAGGCATGAGCCAAGTTTATAACTTATATATTGCTGGTAGACTCTCTCTGGACTCTTTTTGATAACTTTGATGGAGTAGGCTGTATGTTGGAGATGTTCAAATAGCAAAGAACTATGGATAACTACAGCCAATAGCCAGCCAGGCACTGAGTCAAACTTCCCTCAACCATATGGCCATGGAAGTAGATCCTTCCTCACTTGAGCCTTCAGATGAAACACCAAACCTGGCTGAAACTTTAATCACAACCTTGGGAGGACCCTGAAGTAGGGGATCAATCTACAAGATACTCAGAATTATGACCTTTAAAAACGATAAGACAATAAACCTGAGTTGTTTTACCATTCAGTTTGTGGTCCTTTGTTATGTAGCAAAGAGATAGTTAATGCAAACACCAAACATTTACAGGGTACAGAGATGTAGAACGCTAGGAAAAACATCACATTCACTCTTATAATAAGAAGTACAAGATAGACTTCATGTCTATGACTTAGACTGAATATATCAGAGCACTTTATTTAAGGAGAGATGGATGCCTGAAAGGAGATACACATGTAACCCTGCTTTAACCAGGCTTGATGCAATGGGACACCAGTTAGAAGGACATAGCATAGGCACTATGGTTGACAAATCAATGGAGGCCACGTGTATCCTGTTGAGAGAGTGTGAAGCCCATAGGGACTTCAACAAATTGGACTCTCTGCACCATCTATGGGGTGGTTCTACTTGTGGGTCACAACCCCTTTGTAACAATGAAAATGCATTCTACATGTCAGATATTTGCATTATAATTCATACAGTAGCAAAATTACAGTTGTAAAGTAGCAACAAAAATAATCTTACAGTTGGGGGTCACCACAACATGAGGAACGGTATTAAAGGGTCGCAGCATTAGGAGGCATTAGGAAAGTTGAGAACCACTGCTGTATGGGATTATTCTCACAAACCCTACTGACTACTCACAGTAAAGATTGGAGAAGGTTTTAAGGCTGTGTCCCTTCTGATGTGGATTTGAGACAGAGGAACAGAATATGCTACCTAGAGGATGAGAAAGTCCACACAGACATCGATCCCTTAACTTCTTAATTAAAGACTAAAAGCCTCAATTGATTCATAAAAGGACATAAACACTGGCATCATTAGGAAATTAGAGAAAACTCATTTCATCGTGATAAAGGAATTAAAATGTAAAATCAACCTATACCTTGTTTAGGGTAATGTATGGTGCTAAGCCAAGCACTGTAGCCAAGAGACATTCAGAGGGCATTAGTAAGACCAATTTGCTGAGACTTGGAATCATAATGCATGTCTGAGACTGAGGCTAAATTTAAACAACAAAGGATGTCTATCAGTCACCACCCACTACCACCCACTAAGCCAGCAAGAGTCCAGTGACAATAACAGCAAAATACTGATGAGAGGTGGAAATGCAAAGGTCTTATTAGAAGTGCATGTCTGAGATGCTAAACATAGGTAAGAGTTAAACGAAGCGTATAGCAGAGCCAGAGCAATAATAAATCTTTTGTCAAAGCAATGCCCCCCAAAAGAAAGAAACCACACACACGCTATTTCTACAGGAATCTGAAGCCTGAAGTGCACTAAAAATAACCATTAAAAATAACAAGACCTCTCAACTGAGTTTTTCCCAATTACATTAACTCAAATTCCCACATTAAAAGCCAATAGAAAAAGAGAAAGCATAGCTATTTCTGGCATAAAAAGTTGTTATACTCCAAGACTGTCATTTAGCTTAGTTTATGTTATCAAAAAGACATATAGAAGCCATTAAAAAGTCCAAGGAAAGGCTGGGGTGGTAGCTCATGTCTGTTATCTTAGCACTCTGGGAGGCCGAGGCAGGTGGATTGCTTGAGCTCAGGAGTTTGAGACCAGCGTCACCAAGAGTGAAACCTCATCTCTACTAAATATAGAAAAAAACTAGCTGGGGATTGTGGCTGGTGCCTGTAATTCCCACTACTTGGGAAGGTAAGACAAGAGAATTGTTGCAATTCAGGAGTCTGAGGTTGTTGTGAGCTATGATGCCAACAGCACTCTAGTCTCGGTGATAGTGAGACTCTGTCTGGAAAAAAAGAAAAAAGTCCAGGAAAATCAACACACACTCAACACACAAAGTCAGATTTTCATATAATAGATATATGAAAGTCTTTAAGGGGAGGAACATGCAGAATCATATGGGTAATGTCAGAAGAGAGACAGAAATTATAACAAAGAGCTAAATGGAAACTCTAGAAGGGAAAACAAAATGAGAGAGATAATGAACGCCTTGAATGGATTTGTGATGGTTAGTTTAATGTGTTGACTTGGGTAGGCCATAGTGCCCAATTATTCAACCGAACACTTATCCAGGTGTGTTTCTTCATGTATTTTGTAGATGTAGTTTCCTTACATAATAACTTTATGTAAAGTCTGATAATTTGGATGGACATCATTGAATCAATTAAAGGCCAAAGACCAAGTTAGATTCTACTAGGGAAGAATAACTCAGGCTCAAGACTTCAGCATCAGTTCCTACCAGAGTATTTTGCCTTATGGCTTGCCCTACAGATATTGGACTTGCTAGCCCCATAACAATGAAAGCCAATACTCTAAAACCTCTCTCTCTCTTTCTCTTTTCTCTCCCCTCTCCCACAGCTTCTGTTTCTCTGGAGAGCCCTGACCAATGCAAGAATCATTGGTGGATTCCACACAGTGAGGAAAGAGTAAATGACACAAGTTAATGGAAACAACCCAAATGCAAATAAGGTATGAAAGGCATAGGAGTGTGGGCAAAAGGAGGTCCAGAATGACGCATTCCTGAGACCTAGGAACATGAGGACTAAGTGATTAGAATGATTAAGTATAATGCAGGATAATATTGAAGGAATACTCATCATTTTTCAAACTTAGTGACAGACAACAATTACAGAACCTGAAAGTTCAGAGAGTTCATCAAGGAGGATAAAAAGATATGGAAACATCACATTCGCATGAACAGTATAAAAAGCAAATGTAATGCCTGTAGCACAGTGGTTACAGTGCCAGCCACATACACCAAAGGTGGTGTGTTCAAACCTGTCCTGGGCCAGCTAAACCACAATGACAACTATAACAAAAAAAAAAAAAAATAGGCAGGCGTTGTGGCAGTCACCTATAGTCCTAGCTACTCTGGAAGCCGAGGCAAGAGAATCACTTAAGCTCAAGAGTTTGAGGTTGGTGTGAGCTATGACACCACAGTACTCTACCAAGGGCAACTTGGTGAAACTATGTCCTAAAAAAAGAAAGAAAATGTAAATCTTAAAGGCAGCTGGGGGGGGAGGGGGCAAACAAAATGCTATGTTCAGAAAAATAAAAATAGAAATGACAGCAGTTATCAGAAACCATGTGTTCTGGAAAACAATAAATTTTAACATCTTTAAAGAGCCAAAAAAGAAAAAATACCTGCAGATAAAGAATTCCATATTCAGTTAATATATCTTCCAAAAATTAAGAAGAAAAGACTTTCTCATTAAAAAAATAAGGTATCTATTACTGGGACACCTGGATCAGTACAAAGAACCATTGTAGAGTAGAAATGAATTAAGTTTAGGTAAAATAAAATCCTTTATTTCTCAATGCTCTATTTTTAGTAGTTTTTAAAAATAATTATGTATGGAAAAAATCAACAAGTTATTTTGGGTACAAGGGATGTATAAAAAATTGTCAATATAGTAGTCCAAGAATCTTAAACTACAGGGAAGCAGTATATTATTTTCAAGTAGACAGGTTAATAAATTACAGGTTTATGAGGCCCTAATAAAGGACAAGAATAAGGCAAGATTTTTAATTACCAACTTCTCAGCATAAAATAAATTGAAAATGATCATTCTACGGGTATAATTCAGAAAACAGGGGGAAATATCATTCAAGTCAGAACATTATAAATTACTGCAACCATCAAATATAATAATATCATAAGATAAATATTAAAAATAAATGCTTTCTCAAAGATCTTATACTTCCACAATTATGAATGAAGTCAAACAAAGAGTATAAACAATAACTTTCAAGTTGCTGTAATTAGTTATTTCATGTGCTGATTTCCCACATTCTTAGATTCTTCAAACTTCTGCTATTCAAAGTACGCTCTGGAGCAGGATCTGTATCACCAGGAAGTTATTAGATAGGCAAAATCTAAGCCCTCCCTCCAGAACTATAGCTTAACCCAACTCTTGTTGGTTTGAAAGCAATTAAATTTAAAAAACCTTAGTCTAATATGTTTTTGAGTATCTTTAAATAATATCTTACATGCAATAATGAATGCATCTGTTCTTTTGGCACCATAGTGTCACCTCCTGAATTTACGTGTGTTGATGAATGCATAAAAAATGAATGAAGGAACGAGTTGAAAACTAACTCCTATGTTATTACCTCCAAACTCCATGTCATTGTTAACCTTGGAGTCAAATGAACCTTTTTATTTCAACTTCTCTCTTCTTCTTCTTCTTCTTTTTTTTCTTTTTAGAAACAGTCTCACTTTATCACCCTCAGTAGAGTGCTGTGGTGTCACAGCGCACAGCAACCTCCAGCTCTTGGGCTTAGGCAATTCTCTTGCCTCAGTCTCCTGAGTAGCTGGGACTACAGGAGCCCACCACAACGCCCGGCTATTTTTTGTTGCAGTTTGGCCGGGGCCGGGTTTGAACCCACCACCCTTGGTATATGGGACCAGCAGCCTACTCACTGAGCCACAGACGCTGCCTTCATTTTCTATAATATAAACTTGCTTTCACTTTGCTTTACTTCAAAGTACCCAATATTAAATTCAAAATGAACATAATACGTAATAAAGTATCGTAAAAGGGTTTTTATACAAGTTTTTCTCATTACCTATTATGGCATTTCAGACTTAATACTAGATATTGAAGTTTTTATCATTCACTTTGCAATATTTAAAATATTTATTTAAGTACTTGATGCTTCCACCCATAGATCTGGAATAGTTGACAATTTACAGAAAGCCTTATAGATATGTATAAACCATTGTTAAAGAAAGACATAAATGGCCTTCATGTTATAAATATTAGGCAGAGGTGTCTGGTATACTCTTTTGAAAACTTATGTTAAAAATCCAGAATGTGGAGACTCACAATAGTTATATCAACTATGAGTCACAGTGCATATTACTATTACTATTAGGCATCACTCATCAAATCTATTCATTTGGTTTGATTTCCTAACTGATGATTGCTCAGGAGAAGAAATCTCTGTTGTCAAAGAATTCACTGTCTGAGCTGAGTCAGATGAGTAACAGGATTATTGGAATAGATTTTGAAGCGTTTTGCACTAAGTGTAAAATTTGACAAGAGAGGAGAATTGAAGGGGTATCACCAAAGGAGGGGGAGGTAAAATAAACTGGAGGTGCCAAAGAAAGGCATATGTATTTTAGGAGATACTATCTATTGCTGGGGTCCTGGCCTGGGGGCAGGGTCCTTTAAGACTTGTGGATCTGGCAGAGATCAACTAAAGAAAAATAAAGTTAAAAGCAGCATGAGATAAAAAGATAGGACACACAGAATAGAGTTTTCAAAGGTGGAGATGCAGAGGGCCACCTCTAGCGTGTCGGGTTGCAGTGAATGGCCCTGAGTGTTTGTTCCACTCAGCTTTTATTGAAGGCTATGATCTCATTTAGCTCAGACAGTAAACTGAGGAAGGGAACAAAAACGTCAGCAGTGTCTCTAAGTAAGCATGTGAGTTCTTATTCTATCTGTAGCATTAACTTTAAGGGTCTGAGCAGTCTTGATAAATACAAAACCTGAGCCTTGTGTGGAGGCAGCCTCCTTTTATGGCCACACATACAGATTCCTTAGGGAAGGTTAATCCCCTTCGGTCCTCTGTGGCACAGACGCCATGGTGTCATTCTTCTCTGAAGAATCAGTAAAACAGAGTAATTTTCATCTAATCTCCACCCCAGAGGCATCTTCCTCTGTAGATTGGTATATGAGCCCTGCTGCCGATATTTGAGGGCTCGAGCTGTCCCCTTGATCTCTACCCTGGCCAAATGCAAATCCCCACAATGGATATTTGGATATTTGCTTTGACTATTGACTGGGCAGCGAACAGGCTGGTTGATGTTCCTATCCCCCCACCCAGGCTTTGCCTGAAGCTTCTTTCTAGGGCCATTACTTCTTCAGAGTGTTCAGTAACCCAGCAGGGATGTTTGCAAGCTGTATTACTTACAGGTCAGGATTCTAGCACAAGCAGGAACTGTGGTTATAAAGACAAAGATATAATTTAGTATCCTGAATCTGGTATAGTTGAACAAATAAGGTAAATTAATATGAACTGAGAAAACTGTATTTCTGAATTCTGGTTTATCTATCCATGAACAATGTGAAATTTTGTAAGTAATTTAAGCTCTTTGAGTCTCAATATATTTCCTTAAAATAAACAACAGCTAACTTTTGGGGGTCTTATGACCAGCAAATAAACAAGTGAATGTAGAGGGATTGTCAAAAAACATCTTAATACTTGACTAAATAATTTCTGGTAAATATTTGTATTTTAGTTATTTCAAGTAGCACCTTTTGAAAATATACTAGAGTATAAATAGGTCTGTTTTGAACTTGGCATTTATGAAAATTAAAATGAAGGTCAGGAGTGATGGCTCACACCTGTAATCCTAGCATTCTGGGAGTCAAGGCATATGGATTGCTTGAGCTCAGGAGTTCAAGACCAACCCAAGTGGCTCGGCACCTGTGGCTCAATCGGCTAAGGCGCCAGCCACATACACCTAAGGTGGTGGGTTCGAATCCCCAGCCCGGCCCGCCAAACAACAATGATGGCTGCAACCAAAAAATGGCCAGGTGTTGTGGCGGGTGCCTGTGGTCCCAGCTACTTGGGAGGCGGAGGCAGGAGACTCGCTTAAGCCCAGGACTTGGAGGTTGCTATGAGCTGTGATGCCATGGCACTCTACCCAGGGGGATAGCTTGAGGCTCCGGCTCAAAAAAAAAAAAAAAAAAGACCAACCCAAGCAAGAGTGAGACTCCCATCTCTACTTAAAAATAGAAATAAGCCAGGTGTGGTGGTGCATGCCTATGGTTCCAGCTACTCAGGAGGCTGAGGCAAGAGGATCACTTGAGACCAGAAGTTTGAAGTTGCTGTGAGCTTTGAAACCAGTCAACTGTAGCCTGGGGCAACAGAGTAAGACAAATGAAAATAAATAAATTAAATAAAATTAAAATAAAGAATTATAATAAATCAACACCAATCTAATTACAGAATCTAATTATTAGCACAACATCAGCATATTAATCTTTAAAGCAAAATAGCTATCTATCCACACTAATACAAACATATAATGCTAATAACTTAAACAGACATGAATTTATTTTTTCACACTTGTAAGAATGTAAAAAATATAAAGAATTTTTAAATTAAATCACAATAAAGTGAATATTAAAAATTTAAAACCAGGCTGAGTGTGGTGGCTCACATCTGTAATCCTAGCATTCTGGGAGGGTAGGTTGGGTAAGTTGCTTGAGTTCAGGAGTTCAAGACTCACCTGAGCAAGAGTGAAACCCTTCTCTGCTAAAAATAGAAATACTAACCTGCCGTTGTGGCAGGCGCCAATAGTCCCAGCTTCTGAGGAGGCTGAGAAATCATCTGAAATAGGATTGAGAGACAAAATTTGAGTCTCTCAGTCTTGGCTTTTACACTGTAATAAGGCATCATATCATTTGGGGGAGTAGAGGAGTCTTTCTTATCTGTAGTCTGTGTCCCCAGTCTATAGAAAACATTTTTACTCACTATTACAGACATTTCCCCCATTAGAGAAAAATTTTTATTACTTAATAATGCTACTTTATCTATGCTCTTTCTTCAACACAATTGAGTTCAGGAGTTCAAGACTCACCTGAGCAAAAGTGAGTATATTACATATCTCTTACCTGTTTTATATATATATATATGTGTGTGTGTGTGTCTGTGTGTGTGTGTATATAATTATATAGAAAGTGTCATATGCTGTATACAGAAATTCCTTTCATATAAATTATTTATATAGGGATTTATAAGTAACCTTCTTTTGGCTAATTTTAATCCATACTCACAATAAATATTTTCACAGAGCTTTTGAAAAATAGTTTATAAAGTAGAGAATGGATAACTAGGATTTCTCTTATATGGAAATAATAATTTGTCATGTTTTCTGAATATCAACAATCTTTTGGATATTTTTGCACTCTTTAGGAGATCACCTGTCTTATAAGTCTTGAATCACCAAGAGAGCTACAAAAAAACTTAATTATTGTTTATTACATGGTACTGGTAGATACCATTAATTTCACCAATTTGATATGTCCATTTGAGCTCAATACAGAGTAAATGAAAGAGAAAATTGATTTGAAGGATTTCTCGTCCAATTATATAAGGTTGGGTGGGGTGTTCATCAAATCAGGAGCCTTGGAGAGAGAGCTCTGGCACCTACATCCAGGGGTCACCAGTGTCCACAATGCAGTATTTTGTGTGCTGTTAAACTGAAGCTGAGTACTGGTAGATGTAACAATTCAGCAGAGCACATCATGTGTAAGGTGCTTGTTCCTTGTTGCACTGTTTCTATGCCTGGCTGTCTTTCTCACAGAGATTCTGCCCACTTCATACTGCTTAGTACAATTCTCCTTGCGCTATCTTCTTACATTATCTCCTTAGACTGTCATTTGCCTTTACACTATCGATTGCTCTCTTAATAAGTCTGCAATTATCCTATTTGTGACTAGTGAAACTGAGTCATAGGAAAAATGCACCTTGTGTTAGTTTTTGATATGAGTTAGTCTGAAGATAAAGGAATGCCACTAACATTTGAGGATGAGTCTCTGGTACACAACGACAAGCATTGTTAAGACTGTCATTCAGTGGATCAACTATAGCAATTCTATCAGAGCCTGTGTGTTCACAATTCTCTTCTTTATCTCAGTTTTATTATTACATAGTGTAAATACGGATCCTGTATCTCTCTTGCAATTTCTTCATTTCAATGGGAAGAAGTGAGTCCAGAAAGGTGTCTGGCTGTATCAGAAATTAAAAACATCCCAGTAAGAGTATTTCAGAACTCCTACCAGCCAGGGCTGCATAATCATCTCTTCCTAGATAACTAGAAAAAAGAAAGACTTAAAACAGATTGAATTAGGGATTGATAATAACACACACATTATCGCTCTAGCAATTATATAATTTCATATCCAACTGATAAACAAAAAATAGGTTCTTTCAAGACTTATTACTGCACATGATCTAATTTTCATTAGTTTTCAACAGTTTCTTCTTCCTTTAATCACTTGTTTTTTATTGTGTATCCAGTTTAAGAATACATTTTAACACCCTTTTTCTTTCTATGTCTATATGATCTCTAGCACATAATTATTCTAAACACTTAATTCATCCTAAAACTAACATAATACCATTTGATAATAAAACTATATTTGTACTTGGATTGCTCCCATTTTGCGTTTAGGGCTTACACGTAAATACGATGTGAGTAATAGAAATACAAGAGAAATGTGAGGTGAGATATAAATGGCATTATTTTTCTTTTCAATTATCATACCATATCATAATTAACTACATACGATTCTGACACATTCCATGGATTCAAAGCAGTAAAGCCCTCTCTGCTAACTAAGGCTTCTGCTCCCATTTGGGCTTTGGAAATGCATCAGCGTCCATGACTTGGGAGTCTGATCCTTCTGTTGTAATTGACTGTCAAAGAGAAACGTACAATTGATGAGACGTGCTTCTCTCTCATTCTTTCTAGGTCAAATATCTGTGATTTGCTATTCATAACCCTGAAGTCTCCTTCTTTCAAAGATTGTTTAATTTTCATTTTACTACACCAGTCATATATTTTCTGAAAATAAATTGACTTTTTATATTTAGAATGTGCATATTCTGTCAACTTTTCCACTCTTATTCCCTAGGGGGATGTTCTGAATCATTAGCTTATAATGATTCAGATAGTTTGTTTTAAATTAAGCATTAGTCATACAACTGAGTCAGAAAGAAATAAAATTTTGCTGTTGGTGTTCCAAATAAAAAAAAATTTTATGGAAATAATGTTTGGCAAAATATATAGGCTAATGAAAATAAATTTTATTGGAAAAGCATTATTTGGAGATTTTCATACAAAAAATTACTTTTAAGAAAGAGGTAAAAGGCTCGGCGCCTGTGGCTCAATCGGCTAAGGTGCCGGCCACGTACACCTAAGGTGGCGGGTTTGAATCCCCAGCCCGGGCCCGCCAAACAACAATGATGGCTGCAACCAAAAAATGGCCAGGCATTGTGGCGGGCGCCTGTAGTCCCAGCTACTTGGGAGGCGGAGGCAGGAGACTCGCTTGAGCCCA
>CAUYQV010118617.1:0-25435 GCA_963574575.1 Galagoides demidoff
TGTGGTCCCAGCTACTTGGGAGGCGGAGGCAGGAGACTCGCTTGAGCCCAGGAGTTGGAGGTTGCTATGAGCTGTGATGCCATGGCACTCTACCCAGGGGGACAGCTTGAGGCTTCGTCTCAAAAAAAAAAAAAAAAAAAAAAAGAAAAAGAGAAACAAAGTTGGAGGAACACATTAGTTTGCTAGCACTAAAATGACAACAGAAATGTATTTTCTGGGTTTCTTAAATAACAGAAATGTATTTGCTCATAATTTTGGAGGTTATAAGTCCAAGATTAATGTATTGAGCAGTTTTGGTTTCTTAAGCGGCCTCTCTCTTTGGCTTGTAGGTGACAATTTTCTCCTCTCTGTGTCTTCATCTGGTTCTTCCCCGATTATGTGTGGGTTTTTTTTTTTTTTGAGACAGAGCCTCAAGCTATCCCCCTGGGTAGAGTACCATGGCATCACAGCTCACAGCAACCTCCAACTCCTGGGCTCAAGCGAGTCTCCTGTCTCAGCCTCCCAAGTAGCTGGGACCACAGGCGCCTGCCACAACACCCGGCCATTTTTTGGTTGCAGCCATCACTGTTGTTTGGCGGGCCCGGGCTGGGGATTCGAACCCGCCACCTTAGGTGTATGTGGCTGGTGCCTTAGCCACTTGAGCCACAGGCATCGAGCCAATTATGTGTGTTACTAAATTAATTTTTCTTGTAAGGACATCAGTTACATTGAATTAGACATTATTTTGACCTAATTACCTCTCTAAAGAACTTATCTCCAAATACAGTTACTGGAGGGAAGGTTTCAACATATAAATTTGTGGGGTGGAAACACAGTTCAGCTCATAACAAGGGGTTTTACATTTGTAGATTTCAAAACTTACCACAGAGCAACAGTAATCAAAACAGTGTGGCATTGGCACAAGGATAGATAGATAAACCAATGGAACAGAATTGAGAATCTAGAAATAAACCCAAATATGTATGGTCAGTTGATTTTCCACGAAGGTACCCAGATGATTCAGACAAGGAAAGAATGGTCTCCTTAACAAATGGTGCTGAGAAACTGGATTACCACATGCACAAGGATGGATTTGGCCTCCTACCTCTCTCTGTATGTAAAAATTAGCTGAAAATGAATTGATGACCTAAATATTAGAGCTAAAACTATTATAGAAAATCTTACAATAATAAGTAACTTTTCATGAGCTCAGATTTGGGAATACATTCTTAGATTTGACACCAATAGCACAAGCAATAAGAGAGAAATAGATAAATCAGACTTCATCAAATTAAAAACTTTTGTGCATTAAAGGCATTTTCAGGAATAAAAGAACAGCCCACAAAATGAGAAAAAAAGTGCAAAACAATTATCTGTTAAGAGTAAAGACTTTATGGGAATATTTTACAGCTTCTTTACTCATTATCACCAAAAATTGGAAACAACCCAAATGTCCAACAAGTGCATGGATTAAACAACTTATGGCACATCCATTCAGTGGAATACCACTCGGCAATAAAGAAGAACAGACCACTGACATACACAATGACACGGGTGACTGTCTAAAGCATTAAGCAAAGTTGAAGAAGCCAGACTCAAAAGCCCACCAATTATATAATTTAATGTGTACCACATTCCAAAAGAGGCCAAATTACAGGGAGAGAAATCATATGAGTGGTCGCCCGAGGAGGGTGCAGGAGGGTATTCAACAGCAGCTATGGGAACCCTCCTAATAGGTAGGAAATTGTATCTCCCTAAATGCACTCCTCGCAAAAACCAAACAAATTGTACACTTTGAAATGGCTAATTGTAAGTTTGTGAATCTCACCTCCATAAGAAATGTGTGCTATGCATCACACATATACACATGTATGCATGTGTGTGTGTATATATATATCTCCCAGCTGTAATGAACTGGCTGTTAAATGTTAACAGCCCTCCGCTGGTGCTGTTGAATATCCTTCTTCACTGCCCTCTGGTGACCACTCATCTGATTTCTGTCCCTATTATTTGGCCTCTTTTGGAATGTCATATACATTAAATTATATAATTGGTGGGTTTTTGAGTCTGCCTTCTTCGACTTCTCTTAATGCTTTAGACAGTCATCCGCGTCATTGTGTATGTCAGTGGTCGGTTCTTCTTTATTGCTGAGTAGTATTCCACTGAATGGATGTGTCACAACTTGTTTAATCCATTCACCTGTTGGACATTGGGGTTGCTTCCAATTTTTGGTGATAATGAGTAAAGACGCTATAAAAGATCCCCATACATGTTTTTGCAAGTATATACCTTAATTTCTCTTTGGTAAATACCTAGGAGTAGGATTGGCAGGTCATATGTTAAGTATACGTTTAACTTTATAAGAAACTGCCAAACAGTTTTCCAAAGTGGCTGCCCCACTTCGCATTCCTAACGGCAATGTAAGAGCGTTCCAGTCAGCACTGCAGACTTTGTACCCTTGCCAGCATTTGGCATTATGAGTATTTTTTATTTGAACCATTATAATAGGTATCTAGTGGTATCTCACTGTGCTTTTATCTTCATTTTCCTCATGACTAATGATGTCGAGCATCTTTTCATGTGCTTACTTTCCATCATAAAGTAAATAGCTACTTCTTTGGTGAAGTATCTATTTAAATCTTCAGGCCACCTTTTTATTGGGTTGGGTTTTTTTTTTTTTCCTTATTTTTGGGTTTTGAGAATTCTTTCTACATCCATTATCAGTTTATCAGATATGTGTTTGATAAGTGTTTTCTTCCAATCTATGGCTTATTTTTTCTTTTTCTTACCCCTGCTTTCAAAGAGCAGAACTTTTCAATTTCGATGAAGTTCAATTTTCAGTGTTTTTCTTTTATGGTTTATGTTTTGTGTCCTAAGAAATCTTTGCCCAACTCAAAGGTCTTACAGAAATTCTCCTGTTCCCCTCTCCCCTCTCCGGGAGTTTTATACTTACATTTAGGTATACATTTAGGCATATACCTAATATGTTTTCTCTCTTTCTTTTCTTTTCTTTCTTTCTTTCTTTCTTTCTTTCTTTCTTTCTTTCTTTCTTTCTTTCTTTCTTTCTTTCTTTCTTTCTTTCTTCCATCCTTCCTTCCTTCCTTCTTTCCTTCCTTCCTTCCTTCCCTCCCTCCCTCCCTCCCTCCCTCCCTCCCTCCCTCCCTCCTTCCTTCCTTCCTTCCTTCCTTCCTTCCTTCCTTCCTTCCTTCCTTTCTTCCTCCCTCCCTCCTTCCTTCCTTCCTTCCTTCCTTCCTTCCTTCCTTCCTTCCTTCCTTCCTTCCTTCCTTCTCTCTCTCTCTCTCTCTTTCTTTTCAAGACACAGTCTTACTCTATCACTCTGGGTAGAGTGCCATAGTATTATCATGGTTCACAGCAACCTTGGGCTCAAGCAATCCTCCTGCCTCATCCTCCTGCCTAGCTGGGACTACAGGAGCCCACCACAACTCCTGATTAGTTTTTCTATTTTTAATAAAGATGGGGTCTCACTCTTGCTCAGGCTGGTCTTGAACTCCTGAGCTCAAGTAATCCACCCACCTTGGCCTCCCATAGTGCTAGGATCACAGGCGTGAGCCACTGCACCTGGCTGCCTATTACATTTTCTAATACCTTTTCTCTTAAACCAGAGCATGTTCTATTATCTGCAACTGAGAACACGACTGCTATGGAAATGGCAGTGGTGGTTATGGTGATGGTACCTGTGCCACTAAGTGGTTGTGGTGATAATGGAAATGAGAAGGTGGTATTGATAAGTTTCTACCTGAAATCCTTCCAACTGGTACAACCCTGTTTGTCACTGACTTGTGCTTTCTTGTTAAATATCCATGCATATTGCAGACTCCAGGTCATCGATCGCTCCTACAACCAGATGGAAAATGTGAGTGAGTCCCAGTGCCATTTCTAGAAATGTGTCTATGGATACACTTGAGGAATCATTGAGCATAAGGGTGTTCATTGCATCATTGTCTGTTTTTTTTTTTTTTGAGATGGAGCCTCAAGCTATCCCCCTGGGTAGAGTGCCATGGCATCACAACTCATAGCAACCTCAACTCCTGGGCTCAAGCGAGTCTCCTGCCTCTGCCTCCCAAGTAGCTGGGACCACAGGCGCCCGCCACAACGCCCGGCCATTTTTTGGTTGCAGCCGTCATTGTTGTTTGGCGGCCCCGGGCTGGGGATTTGAACCCGCCACCTTAGGTGTACGTGGCTGGCGCCTTAGCTGATTGAGCCACAGGCGCCGAGCCTCATTGTCTATTTTTTAAGATTTTATTTACTTTATTTTTTTGAAACAGAGTCTCACTCCGTCACCCTGGATAGAGTGTGATAGAGTCATAGCTCACAGCAACCTCAAATGCTTGGGCTCAAGTGATCCTCTTCCCTCAGCCTCCCAGATAGCTGGGACTACAGGTGCCCACCACAATGTCTGATGCGCTTTCTCTCTCTCTCTCTCTCTCTCTCTCTCTCTTTCTGTATGTGTATATATATATATATATATAGTTATTATTTTTTTTTATGTGTGACTGTAGAGGGCTATGGCATTTTAGCTCACAGCAACTTCAAACTCAAACTCTTTGGGCTCAAGTGATTCTCTTGCTTCAGCCTCCTGACTAGCTGGGACTACAGGTGCCGCCATAACACCCAGGTATTTTTTAGAGATAGGGCCTCGCTTTTGCTCAGGCTAGTCTTGAACTCCTAAACTCAAGAAATCCACCCTCCTCGGCCTCTCAGAGTGCTAGGATTACAGGCGTGAGCCACGGCGCCCAGCCTATCATCGTCTAGAGCAAGAAAAAAGTAAGAACAACCTGAAAGTCCACCAACAGGGAAATGATAAATAAAGGGTGGTTTAGTTCATTCAATGGAATATTAGGCAGATTTAAATAGAATGAGACAGATCGCTATGGACCGCCACGGAAGTATACCCATGCTACATTGCTAAGTGTGAAAAACAAATTTCGATAATACATACTATCCTATTTTTTAAGTATATACAGATGCATGTTTGTACATGCAAAGAAAACGTCTGGAACCACACGCAAGAAGCTATTATCAGTGGTATCTCCAAAGAGACTTTTCATTTAACATGCTTCTGATCTGTTTGAATTCTTTGCCTTGAGCAGTTACTACTTTAATCTAAAAATAAAAAAACAGACACACACAATCACACATACAAGGTGAGGTGGGGCGAGATTATGCTCTTTATTCTAGAAATAAGGAAACAGAGGCAGAGAGGGGAGCTGCTGTCCTGACTTGCCCAGGTGGGTGGCCCAGGGAGCCCGCGGAGGAACTGGCTAGACGGGCGTCCTCTCGTCTGCGCTGCCAGGTGCCGTCCCACCCCGGCCTTCCTCGGGAGGCCTTCAAACCTGGGCATCAGTGGTTCTAAAGGGCCCAGATGCTTCCCACGTGCAGGACTGGGAATCTTCAGGTGGAGGTTTAGCTGGGGTCAGGGCTGGTCTCTTCACAGTCAAGGGCACTGGTTCTTCCAGGGTCAGCCTGATTTTCATCCCCTTCCCAAACCCTGTGATCTGGGCCAAGTTACTTAATCCCTGTGCCACAGCTTCCTCATCTGTGAAATGGGGATAGTAATGGTCTCTATCTCCCAAGGGTGTGGAGCAGGTGACAGGGCATACACCCTGTAAAGGTTGTCGTGTGGGTGTGGCTCTCAGCGAGTGCTTCATGGCAGCCACTGTTTTTCTTGTTATTCATGGAATCTTTAAGTATGTCCAGTGGAGCACAGAGCACTGAGGGCCTAGTGCGGGCACACCTGTGAGGCTTGTTTTCTCATCTACAGAATGCAAACAGTGACAGGAGCTACCTCGCAGGTGCCATCTGCTCATGCCCTTGCCCACCTGGAAGCCACAGACCGCGGACAGACACAACCCATAACAGGTACCCAAGAGAGAAGAAGATAATCTTATGATGATTTCACAGGGACTTGGAGGAGGAGGTTCATCACAAGAGCAGAAACTTTACCAAACTGCCCACCAGAAATCTGTTTCCTTACTCCAGGTTCCCCTGCCCTGCGGTCAGAGCTTCCGACCCTCCCCCTCCTCACACAGCCTCTGGAAGTCTCATCTGGGGAGCAGTTCTCCAAAGATGCACCTCATCCCTCTCCCTGAGCAAAACACGGCTACCTGCCAGGGGCTGTTCAGATGCAGTACATGAAGTCTCTCACTCAGAATTCACAGTGGTTCAGCCAGGCACAGTGGCTTATACCTCTAATCCTGGTACTCTGGGAGGATTGCTAAGGCAGGTGGAGTGCCTGAACTCAGGAGTTTGAGACCAGCCTGAGCAAGAATGAGACCCCGTCTCTACTAAAAAATAGAAAAGTTAGCTGGGCGTAGTGGTGCACACCTGTAGTCCTAGCTACTTGGGAAGCTGAGGCAAGAGGATCACCTAGCCCAAGAGTCTGAGGTTGCTGTGAGCTATGACATCATGGCACTCTACCTAGGGTGACAGAGTAAGATCCTGTCTTAAAAAAAAAAAAAGAATTCACAGTGATTTGAGGAAGTAGAGCTATGTTGTACCCATTTCACAGATAAGAAAACTAAGTCAGGGTTTTGGTAACTGTCTCAAGGTCATAGTGCTTGTAACTGGAATCGTGATTCTAATCCAGGCTCTGTGCCTATCCCCTTACCCTCTGACACCTCCTGTTGTTCCTCAGGGTGGTGGTGTTGGGGGTAAAGAGAGAGCTCACTCTAGCCACCCAGGGTTAGAGGGAGGAGTAGTTTGTTTCACAGGTACATTCATAGAACAAATGCCTTTTGAGGACCTACTATGTGCCAGATGTCAGGGCCACAGGGCGAGCAAACTCTGTCTTTACAGAGTTCATGAAGCTTGAAAAGAGAAGAAGAATGTCCCACCTAAATCAAGAGGGCATAAGCACAGTTTCTAGACCCTCTGATCCTTCTGGGACTGCTTGGCCTCTAGCCAAACCTCACCCCCTCCTCACAATTCACCCAGACTAAGGGGGACCGAGCCCCTCCTGGTCCTGGGCTCATTGGGGTTGGTCTGAGGCAACAGAGGAGGAGGTATGGTCACCTGGCCACAGGACTTTAGCCCACAGGTGGGCTGCAACCCCAGCCCAAACCTTGGAACTTCTCAGTCAGGATCGGGGTGCCCCCCGCCCACTTCCTCCCTGGCTCTCTCCCCCCAGATGCTGGTAATTGGTAGACAAAGGAGTTTCAGACAGTTGGGGACCTGCGTCCTTTGAGTCCCTGAAAACATGCTATTATTAATTAAAGACTTTGGCTTCGGCGGGGCCCAGGCCTGCCTTTTTCTGGCTGGGCCTCAGACTTCTGTCTCTCCAGTCGTCTCTTCTTGCTAAATTTTTCAGTGTTTTTAACATCAGACTGATGTTACGTATAATTACCAACTTTGCACCCAAATTATATTTGACATGGCTTGTGTGGGAAATTAGACCATTTCAGCGCCTACAAATTCACCTGGGAAGCCAAGGCAGGCATGCGGGCGTGCCGAGGGGAAGTAATTTAAATATTACATGCGCCCTCGTGAAAATGCCGAAACTCTTTAAACTGCCAGGAAGAATTCTGTCTCTCCCCAGCTTCTTGCCCCCACAACCTACTGTGTGCACTTGGATCGCAAAGCAGGGCCTGCAGGCAGGGGGTCACGAGGGAGCCCTTTCCGTTGGGACACTCATAGAGACCAGGGGTGGCCCAGTTGGCAGGAGAAGGGCCTCCAGAGATGCACGGGGAGGGCCCATCGCAGTGCCCTCTGGAGAGTGGTCTGTCCACCTCTCCCCTTTGCCCCTGCCTCTGGCCCACCTCTTTCTGTGCCAGGGGAGAGGGATGGTTCTCTCTGGGACTTGGTGGAGGTGGGGATGGGAAGAGAGTGACTGTAGCACCCAGAACCACGCCTTCCTGGGACACCAAGGCTGGGCTCCGTGGCCAGTCTATGTGATGGTCCATCATAGAAGTCCCCTTTGGATCAGACACGTCCTCAACAACTTTTGCTTTTTCGCTCAATTTAGCAGATCCTGGTTCCCCATTATATGCCAGGCATTTGGCTGGGTGTCAGGGATCCAGAGAAGAATAAGACCCATTCCTTCATTTATTTATTCATCTATTCAACAAATGCTAACCCATCACCTCTTATGTTCCAAGCACAGGGCTATGCACTGGGAATACAGAAATGAAAATGATCTATTCATGGGCTGGCACCTGTGGCTCGAAGGAGTAGGGCACTGGCCCCATATGCCGGAGTTGGCAGGTTCAAAATCAAGCCCTGGCCAAAAACTGCCAAAAAGGAAAAAAAAAAGATCTATTCATATGTTCATTCATGCTAAATAAGTACCTACTGTGTGCTGGCTCTGTGCCGCTGGGTCATAGAGCTGAAGCAGGCAGTGCCAGCCCTCAGTGGCTCACAGTGAAGTTAGGGAGACAGACTTCCAGGCATGTAACACGTTGCCAGGTGTATCAAGGTGGGAGGCCACAGCTGCCTCAGCTGCCCCCTTGATGACAGAGGCACCCACGTGAGGGAGGGAGGCTCTGCCCGCCCCAGAGCATCATCACTGGGACCTGTGAGCTGAGACCAGGCAGGGGCCCTGCGGCTGATGGCCACCGTGTCCTGGCCCTGGGGTCCTGGTAGAGGGGAGATGTGAGACCCAGCCTGGAAAGGATCTAGGAGGGAAACCTCCTTTTCCTCCCCCTTCCTACACAAGGGAGGAGAGCTGGCCCTTTTATTTTCTTCCAGGAGCTGTCCTGGGCCTAGTTCAGAGGCAGTGGTGTGAGGGCAAGGATAGGGGAGGCTCAGCTCTGCGCCCCCTGTGCCAGGAAGGTCCAGCAGCAGCAGAACACAGAGTCAGGACTCTCGGGACAGAACAAGGGGCCCCGGAAAGACATTCTCCCAGGCCTCAGAGCCTTCCAGGGCTGGGATGGAACCCCAGCTCTGTGTGGGTGCAGGGAGGGATGGGGAAGCATCCTTTGTCCTAATCCAGGACATCTGCTTCTGCTCCCTCGACTGGAGACTGAGACCCCGAAGGTGTTCTTGTCTGTTCATCCTCTGTCCCCTGAGGCGTCCACCCCATTTGGCCCCATTCAAGATTACATGTGGCCCCTGTAGCTGATGGTGTTTTCCAACAATGCCACAGAAATGTCTCTCACCCCCCAAGTTTTCCTTACAGTGTGAACTTGACAGTTCTTTCCAGTGGTGGCGCCTATGTTCCCTCCCCTTGAGTCTGGGCAGACTTTTGTGATGCCAACAGAGCATGACAGCAGTGACATTCTGTGACTTCCAGGTTAGTAAATCAGAATTCCATGCCCTTCCACCTTGTTCTCTTGGGACGTTTGCCTTGGTGCCCGGCTGCCATGCTGTGAGGAAGCCCAAGCTAACCTACATGGAGAGGCCACATGGAGGGGCATGTGTGGGATTCTGGCCAAGAGCCCAGCTGAGGTCCCAGCCAACAGCCAGACATGTGAGTGAATGAGCTTTCTGATGATTCTAGCCACAGGTATCAAGTCACCCTCACCTCGGAGTCTTCACATGGTGGAGCAGAGGCAAACCACCCCTGACCCAGACCATTTGTAAGCATAATGGTTGTTTTATACCATGAAACTTTGGAAGTAGTGTGTTAAGCAGCCATAACTACTGAGACAGTCTCACTGGGACCTCCCCATTTTCCCACAGACCTTTCCCTTGTTAGAGGTCTGGAGTTCCTGACGTGCTGTGGAGTTTCCCCACATTCCCTCCCTTTGGTCATACTGTCCCCCTGCCTGGACTGCCCTTTCTTCATTCTTCTGGTGAATGTCCAGTTCATCCTTTAAGACTTTACTCAAACAGGCTGGGAGCCAAGAAGGCTCCACTTCTTCCTCCAGGAGGCCTCCCCTGACCTCCTATGGCCAGAGGCTCACTTCATAGATTTCCCCACCACCAGGCTGTGAGCTGCTGGGGGAGGCCACAGGCAGGTCCCATTCCTCCTGGCATCTTTGCCTCCTGACCTGGCCAGACTTGCACTCAGGGAATACTCACGGAGAGCCCCTGACCAGCTGGAGGGCACAAGGAAGGTACACTATGGCCAGGGGCTGGGACTCCATCTCTCCAGCATGGAGTCTACCTCCCTGCTGGCATCTATGAGCACTTGTTGCAGGGATCATTGTTGGACAGGCCTGATGTGGACTCTGAGTAGCCTGGGCTCCAGACCTCAGTTCCCCCCACTTTGAAATAAGAATGTGAAATGAGGAGGGGACTGAGGGCTCCATGAGTGCACTTCAGGGATCCTCCAAGATGGGTGAGGCAGCCCCCTCTGGATCTGGCCCTCCAGCCAGGCCAGACAGGGAAAGGGGAAGGAGAGGGCCTGGGAAGGAAGTCCCATCAGCAACTCTTTCTTTGAAGCTTTGTGACACTCAGCAAAATCCAGCCCTGGGGGCTGGGCTGGCCATGATGGGGGCTCTGCTGGGGGCAGGATCAGACCTGCAGAGGGGCAAGAGCTGGATCAAGCCTGCCTGCCCACATGCAGGCCCTGCTCTCCTGCTCCATTGCTGGATGGCTCAAAAAAAAAAAAAAAAACCCTTACCAAACCTCGGGTTCCTCGTCCAAGGACGGGGAATAGCAGGGAAGAAGCCACTGCAGAGAGCTGTCAGGCAGCTTTGGAGACTGAGATGGTGTATGCAAAAGGACCCCACACAGTGACTGCCCCAGGCCACCTGCTCCGTGAATGTAGCCATCCACAGGTAGATGCCACCATTCGTGAGGAACTGCCACTTGTCTGTCAGTTCTCACCAGACATCCTGCAGGGGTGAATATGTTTATTGCTATTTTATAGTGGAGGGAATGAGGTTCAGAGGGGTTGTGTGATTTGTCCAAAACCACACAGCCATGAAGAGGCAGTGGTGGAAATTAGAACTCAAGGCTGTCTGGCACCAGAGATCTTGCAACTCCTGCTTCCTGAGAGGGACCGCCACTTGGGCAGGGCCCAGAGCTGCAGCAGCTGATACCACTGCACCAAGAGCCTGTGTCAGCATTGCCTGTGATTTTGATGGTAGAAGAGGACGGTACAGCCTCCCTGGGCTCTATTCCCCACCTCAGGTTAGAACAGACTCCCCAACCCCAGGGCTCAACCCTCAAAGCATGAGGACATCCCAGAGGGGACACGGGGATGGGTCCCCTCACTTCCAGCTCTGACAGGGAGAGGCCAGGGGTAACCCCGCTGGGCTGGGGACAGGCTGAGAGGAAAGGAGAGTGATGCTTTCCCTACAATGACATGCTGAGAAATTGGGGTTAATTAAAGCCCCTACAGCCACACGTAGCCACAGTGCTCAGCCCTGGTCCTGGGGACCGGGATGTGCACACAGGTGCACATGTACATGGGGGGCATGGGCCTATATGCATCACATGTGCATGCCCACCACGTGTGATGATGCACAGCTGGTTCCCCAGGCCGGGCGCCCACAGATATATGTGGCCCTGCACACACAGGCCCTGCTCACCTATCCAGGCTTAGTCTGGCTCCTGAGGTCACCTGGGCGTGTCTCCACGGACGTGCCTCTGGTCCACACCCCAGCGTTGCTCTGCTCTGAGTGAGTGTGTGAGTATGTATGATGAAGAAGTCGAGTGGTATCTTGAGATGCAGCCCCAGCCTCTACTTAGCACACCCAAGGCTGCTGGAGCTGGGGCTGCTGCAAGCCACACATTCTCCCTGTGTTCAGAGCCTCCAGGCAGCCCTGGGGACAGGCCCAGCAGATAGTACACTGCTGTTATTCTTCATTTTAGGAACAGCAAAAACAGAGGCACAGAGAGGTTAAGTAGCTCACCCAAAGTCACACAGCTAGATCAGAGTCAGGCAGCTCAGCAGCTCAGAACCTGAGGCCTTACCCACCAGGCTACACCTCTGTGGGGGCTGGGGGGGCCCTCACCATTTGCCTCCTGCCTGGTGTCCCTTGGCACCTAAACTATCAGTGCCAAGTTCACCTACTGTGCACTCCAGTTATCTGCTTTTCTTATCCCCTCCTCTCCTCTCCCCACCAGGCAAGTCCCACAGAGGAAATCGCTGGTCTCATTCCCTCTATAGACAGTGTCCTGTGCCACGTGTCAAATGGAAGGACTCGGTGGACCAATGGACAGTGTCATACACCCTCAACAAGCAGGGCCCCCTGCTGTCTCAAGGGGGTGTGTAAAGGGCAGGAGGCCAGGGCCCTTTGGGGGGCCACAGGTGCCATCCCCAGCTCCTTTCCACCTCGCTCATGGTCCCCTCTCTGGGTGGAATGCTGGCATCTGGGCTGCAGGTGGTGGGACTGGCTGGCATCCTGAGCTGGGAACAGGGTCCCCTGGAGGTGGCCCCTCCCTGTGCTCCCAGATGGGAGGGTGGTTAATCTCTAGGGTACACCAGAGAGGAAGGTGGACACCTACTCCTGGCCGCTTATTTCTCCAGTACCCATCCTGCCCCAGGGCCCCCATTCGCCCCACCCCAGCCTACCCCTGCCAGCCCCCCTGGTGCCCACACCCACCACTAGGTGGCGCCAAGCACCCTGAGACGAGCGGAAGCTGCCCCAGATGGTGCCGGTGTGGAGGGGCTGGCCCAGCTTCCTCTATCTGGCTCTGGAAGGGTCTATGGGAGGACCCCTCCTTAGATGGCATGGCTGATCCTGAGAGAGCTGGGCTAAAGGATGTTCATACACTACTTTGCATTCCCTTGCAAGCCAAGGCAGATGAGCTAAATACTATCTTGACCCCGTTTTGCAGATGAGGAAACTTAGGTACTGAGAGGTTAAACCAATAAACCCAAAGACACACAGCTAAGAAGAAGCAGAGTCAGGACTTGAACCTGCATCCTCCCGGTTCCATTCTAAACTACCACATCCCTAAGCTCTCCTATGAAGGTCAGTGGCCCCCTGAGTGAACCATGGGGCCCAGAGCTGGAAGCCTTCGGATGGGGAGACTGGTTTGGATCATGTGGTAGGTGTGGGAGGGGCAGATGGAGAAGGCCCTGCCCTCCCCAACTGTGGAAGCCGTGTGAAGGAGGGTTGGGAGATGGAGGAAGGGTGGGGGAGAGGGTTGGGGCCAGGAGGGGAACTCAGCCCTGAGTGCCAGAGAATAGCTGGAAGAAGTTTGGGATAGGTGCAGGATCGGTGAGGGGTTGTCCCAGATGTTCCGGGCAGGCCTAGGACCAGATGGCGGTGAAGTCAGGAGGCCCCATCTTGAGTGCACAGGCTTTGGTAGGTCAGGCCCACCTGCCCACCGTGACAGCCAAGTAGCAGTGCTGTCCCCCATTCCTTGCAATGGGGGATTGTGCCAGGTGCCGAGGATACTGCAATGAATGGGACCAACAGGGTCCCTGCTTTCTTGGGGCTTATCTTCTAGTTTGGGGAGAATAGGAAATAAACAAAAGAAAAACAGAGATCAGAAAAAAAGTGATGAAGGGTCTTGTTTAGATTGGGTGATATCCAGGAGGACTTCTCGGAGGAGATGATATTTGCTATAAAGGGCCAGAAATGACTTTCTTGGCAGAGAGACCAGCAGGAGTCCTAGCCCTAAGGCAGGGGTGAACTCAGTGGGCTTGAGGAATAGGAGGACGGTGAGAGGGTTTGCTGCCCAGTGAGCCAGAGTAGCAGTGGGAGGTGAGCCTGAGGGCAGGGCCAGACCAAGGAGGACCATGCATGGGCACAGACTGTCTCCAGGGTGGGATGGAAGGTATGAGGAGAGCATTAGTACCGGAGAAACAAGAGTTGCATTTGGAAGGTTGCATTTGCTGTGCTGAAGGGTGAGGATGGAGCAGAGATGCTACCTCAGGGGCCCTGAGGCCCAGGGACCCTGCCTGGAGACTATTGGGAACCTGGATGTCACAGAACAGAGGAAAAAGCACAGAATTGGGACTCTGGTACCCTGCCCTGGATTCTCATCCTGGCCACACAACACACAGGTTATATAACCTGGAGTCGATAACTGTCCCTCTCTTAGCCTCAATGTCTTTTTCTGCAAAATGGGAACAAGACCAGCTGCTCAGGGCGGCACCTGTGGCTCAAAGGAGTAGGACGCCGGCCCCGTATGCTGGAGGTGGTGGGTTCAAACTCAGCCCCGACCAAAAGCTGCAAAAAAAAAAAAAGACCAGCTGCTCAGCCTCTGTCTCTGGACAGCAGTGGGTGAAGATGGGGGCTTGACAAAGGGCCAGAGCTTTCTGCACCACATGCTGCTGAGGGCGAAGCTGGCAGGTGGGAAGACCCTGAGCCTGGAGGAGCCACTAAGGAGGTGACATTATGCTTGAGGTCATCAGTTGGCTTAGCCCCCACCACTGCTCCAGGCTCCCCAGTCCTCCGGGTCTGACCCTCAGAGGCCACCCAAACCCCTCCTCCACCTTCTGTCCCTTCATCTTTTTTTTTTCATCTTCTTTTTAAAATAAAAACGCCGGCCGCTCGCGGCTCGCTGATGTTTATGCCTCAGTAATACATTATGTATTATTTTGTTTTAAGCACAGCTTTTGCATCCTGACAGTAACAATAAAATGTGACTATGGGATTGCTAATACAGACAGACTAATGTTCCCATCGCCCGCCTCTTTTTTTTGCGTCCTAAGCACTTTTGAAAAGGCTCCTTTTATATTCCTAATAAAATTATAGCAAAATACATCGATTTACTGGAAAAGAGTTTAGGGTTGGGGTTGGGTTTTTTCTCCCCCTCCTCTTGTGTGGGCTTCTTTTTCCCCCCCCCGAAGACTGATGAATATTCTGAATCAAACCTTCTAAGTGCTATTTGTCCCCTGCTCTTGGTTGCACCCCCCACCCGCTATCACTGGAGAGCTGTGCTGCCCGCTTGGCCCCCAGCTGGCTGCAGAAGCACTGAGGACTTGGCCCGGGTCTGAGAAGTGGGGGTGTGTCTGTGTTGGGGTGTCCATGTGCAAGTCAGGGTTTTGAGTTTATGTTGGGTGTGCCTGTATGTAACTTGGGGTGCCTGTGTACGGAGATGTGAAGGACTGTGTCAAAGCCACTGTGGGTCTGACTGTGCGTCCAATGGCGTGTGCCAACCCACACCTGCCTGCGGGCAAATCGAGGGGTTGTGTATATTGGTGATATGGGGAGTTCTGGGCAGTGGGGGGCTTATGGGTTTACAATGTGGGGGCTATGAGTTCATCTGGGACACAGTGGGGCCATGGACAGTCACCATCTGGTTGTGTCACAGTGCAAGGTGGTCTCAGGGTTGCCTGCCTAAGTCAGGGACAGCAACTGTGTCTGGTTCTTTCCTGCTAGGGAGTGTAGGTTGCCCGTTTCTAAAAAAGACTGTCTTATCGGCAAGTTACTTTCCGTCTGAAAACTGGGTCTCACCGTGGCTGCCTCTGATTCCACTTCATGCTAGCTGGTGTGTGTGGGTCCCTATGTAGACAGACAGTTCTGTGGGATCCAGGTGTGTGCAAACAGTGTCCACCAAGGTGGTTTCTCGTGGACAGGGGCCTCCAAGGACTGATGTGGCTGTGCTGGCCTGGACCCTTGCCTCAAGTCTCTGAAAAGGGAGGGAGGGATAGCCCTCTAGCTGCAGGTGGCCTCCTGAGCAGGGTGACAGAGGGGCAGCAGGCAGGGTAAGGAGAAACTGTGGGTGGAGAGGACAAGGGTCCTTCCTCCCACCCACCGGGCCCAGGGAGAAGGATGAAGGGTCATCTCCACCAATACCAGTGCATGAGTCTAGGCAGCAGGTCCTTGTGGGCTGAGCAGGAGGAGGTGGTCTAGACTTTCTGCCCTGGGTATGCACCTGTCAGCAGGACTCAGAATTGGGGGTGGAGAGGCTCTCTTTCTGGCCCCTCGTGCCTTGGTTTCCTAGGGCCAAACCCCTCCAGCTTTTACCATGTCATTAGAATCCAAAGTCTGGGAAGTAAAGATACCCTCAGACTCTCCCCAACCCTGTAGGGTTCCCCTCCAGGGAGTCTGAATCTTGAATCCTCTGGGATCCTCACCAGAGGGGCTGCTTCTTGGGTGTGGAATCCTGGGAGGATGTGGCAGAGAACCCTGGTCCCCTGCACCCCACCCTGGGCCGTACTGAGTGCTGTGGGCACGCCTGCTACAGCTGAGTCTGGCTTCCTCCCCCACCACTCCCCGCCCTTGCTCTCCAGAGTGTATGTGGATTTGCACGATTCAGAAACAGGGAAAAAAAAAAAAAAAAAAAAGAATTGGGTTTTGTATACTAAGCACTTTTGAGGGCAATCTGGGGCCCCCTAATCCAGAGGTTTATAACCTCCCCAGCTAATGCTCCCTGACGCTGTGTTTTGATATCATTACTACATTATACTCACAATTTTTGAGTGAAAAAATACAGTACTTAGAAAGTCGAAATTCATAAATAAATTCATGTCAAACCGCACTTAATATTGATTTTGTTAGTGTTCAGATTCAATAATAAGGTACTGCGTGCATGAATATTTAAATATAATCATCATTTCTGCATCTCCTAATGGCCTCTGCTCCTCTACACTCAATTTAAACACAATTTAAAAACTATAATGTATTGAAAAATACTAGGATTTAGCAATAAATCATCATCGGGAGATTCCAGGCCTCTTATAGGACGGCTCAATATGGGTTTCTCCGGGGACTGTACAATTAGATTCATGTTTTTAAACTTCTCAATTATCCATATACCATAATTTTATGTGAAAGTTTGTTTCGCTTCCCCCCCGCCCCCCGCCGCCCCCACCCCTCGCTGGCCCCCCCATTGGCCTCTCTCTGTAGGAAGCAGTAGAATATCTAGAATATTGCTTAAGTGTTCTCTTAGCCAGAGTGGAGTGGGGTCAAAGGTGGCCGTCCTCAAACTGAATTAGAGGCCAGGCCTGCCAGAGGCAGCCGGCGCTGAGTCACTTAATCACATTATTTGGGAAAAATATAGGGGGGAAAGAGATAAAATGACTTAAAATGAACTTGCCAAGGAGGAAGTGGAGTTTTTTAGATTTATTTAAAAAGCAATCCTTGGCCTGATGAAATAGACGCAGGGCTGCGGCAGGATGTGGCACGAGGCGGGAGGAGGGGCGGGGGGCAGGGACTGTGCTCTGGGAGCAGAGGGGCTTCCAGCCCGGCCCCTGGGGGTACAGAAGGCTCTGGGTTGAGGATGCAGTTCCTGGACCTAGGGAGCTGCTGAGTCCTCTCATCTGGGAGCCTGCGGCAGGATGTAGGGAGGACAGGGTGTGGCAGGGCCCCCAAGGCATCTAGGGCCTTGCACAGTGTCCTCATGGAGACAGGTGCAGCTGGTTCTGACAGATGGCAGTGGAGTAGCAAAGCGTCACGGATTGGTGACAGGGGTTGATGGGACCCCAGGAGCCTGGAGCACTGGTGACCATTGGCTCAGGACACCAAACCAGTCTAGAGAATAGATTGTGTCACAGACCCCACTTCTTAAACACCTACATATGGTTTGTGGGAGCCCCATAGCCGATGCGTGATCTAAGACATGATCATGCCCATTTTACAGATGAGAAACTGGGATCTCAGATTGGAGAAGCATTTGTCCAAGGTCACACAGCTAGGAAGGGACAATGTTGGTGTCTGAGACCAGGGTACTCTGGAGCCGATGTGCTGTTTGCTTGGAAGGCACAGTGGAGGTGAGTGTGATGTTGACCCTGAACCTCAGCTCTGGCCCGCTCCAGAGTACAGGTCAGCTGCTCACATCCCAAAGAGACACAACCAATCTCTGCCCCCGGGAAAGGCACAGTCCCTCCGTACATTGGATTCTGGGAAACCAGTCTATGGGTGCTGGGGACTGGGGCTGAGGGCATTGCTTGGGCATATCCAGAGCCTCATTGCCAAGGAAAGTCCAAGTGTTGGGCTGACAGTGAGGAAAGCCCCAGAGCCACCCTGGAATAGGCAGGGCAAGCAGCTGGTGGGAGTGGCAAGGCTTTCCACTGCTGGACAAAAGTGCCAGGCAGGGGCTCTGACTGGGAGCAGGGGCACTCTGGCTGCCTCCTGAGCCCAGAAAGGAAGAACGGCAGGAGGGGCCCAGCCATCCCCAGGCATGCAGCCAGGTGCCAGAAGAGGCTCTGTGAAGGGAGCAGAAAGAAAGCACCTGGCTCAGTGCAGGGTCACAGAGTGGCAGGAGCCTAGAGAGGGGCCCTCGGCTGTTGTTAGGGTGGCATATCTGGGGCCAGACCCAAGCCCCAGAACCCCAGGGGAGGGTGTTTCTTCTTCTTCTGGTTTGCACTGCCTGGGGCAGGCTTGGGGCTGTGGAGCTGGGTGCCAAGGAACCTGGCCTAGGCCCCCATCCGGCAGCTGGCTTTGAAACAGGCATAGCACTGTGTCAGTAGGTTGCCTATTCCCAGGGGGAGGCAGGGAGGTCAGGAGAAGGGGCATCAAATGCCATGTGGCTCAGCCTCTAGCAGCCCACAGCCGAGGCCGCTGCCTCATTCATTCATTCATTTGTTCATTTGTCCATTCACTTGCCCATTCAGCCAATGCCTGCACCATACCATGCACTGTTCTAGGCACACGGATACATGGAGAACGACCTGGCGCTTATGGTTGAGGACAGAGCTGCTGCCTCTGGCTCCGAGTCCTCTGCCTCAGTTTCTTCACCTTTGGTGAGGGGATTAGCACAACGATTTCACCTACTTCTGCCTAAATCGTGTGCAATCACAGAGGTGAAAGGACACAGGATGAAAGCTGCCCCCAGGTGAGCCTTTGTTCCCTTTCCAGTGATGGGACCTGACAAGACACTTGTGGATGGAATTATTTTTTTCTACCTGCTGCTCTGCTAGGCTGTGGCTCCCAGATGCTAAGGGCAGGAGCAGGGATGCAATATAAAATAAAATCTGGGAAATTCTGGGAAAGTGGGAGCCACTGTGACCCCTCAGCCACAATGGAAGGGGATCTATCTAGGTCCCTCTATTCCCAGAGGCCTGGGGATCGCAAGCCCTTTGAGAAGCCGTGGTCATGGGCATGTGGGAGGGGCCCCAGCTGAGACTCCCCAGCTAATTCCCCACCCAAGTCACCTGCTGCTCACAGACCCCAGGCCTGGGGGTCCCCTCTCTGGACAGGAAGGAATTGCAAGGGAGAGGGAGCTGTGGGCAGAGCTCGGATGAGCTCGGACCTGGGAGGATGAGAAGGGAGGGCCCAGTCTGCAGGAGATTCTGTCCCCCAAGATGGCCTCCCTCCACAGACTCCTGGACCTTCCTTCTTAGGGACCTCTCCAGTTCACTTCCAGCCCACCCTGCTTCATTCACCTTTCCTCTTCCTATAAACCTCACTTTGCCCGTCTGTCAAGTGGAGCTGCTTAAGTACATCCCTCCTGCAGGTGTTGGGAGAACTGGAGGGATGGATTATAGCAGCCTTGGTGACTGGAAAGGGCTGCAGGACCACCACCCTCCCCCCCATTTGGGACTTTGAGAGCCTCCAAAGGAGTCAAGTTCTGAGGCTGCTGACAGACCACTGAGGACACCAGCCATGGCCTGGTCCTCAGGCAGGGAATGGCCAGTGCCTCCAAGGCCCTGTCACTCTGTATCCAGGGCCCGTTTTTTTCTGGAAAACAAGCGACATTTATCACGAGTGACAGCCAGGCCCTAATGCAATCTCGGCTGGAGCCATGAATTGCAAATCAACACAGTGAGGAGGCTGCTCCATTAGGGCCCCAGGGAGGTCACACGCCCTGGGGCCCCTGGGGGGTGCTGGTCAGTGGTAGGGACACCTCACAGACCCAGCAGGGTCCAGGGCTCCCCAAAGTCACCCTGGGTCGGCCTGGCCACGTCAGGTGCCTTAGGTTCTCGGGGTGGGGTAGGGGCAAGGCTCCAGAGTGGGTGGATGTGGGGGCTGGTTCCTGGTGATTAAGAAGCTGCTTTTGTCCCCCTCATGAGATTCACATGGAAAAAAAATAAAACACCAGGCAAGTAACTGGAGCAGGCCGGTTGAGTGGGGCACGGCAGGCAGGCCCAGACGCCCCCAGTCTGCCACCTCGCTTGACTGGCAATTGGGAGGGTCTTGGCCAGGTCAAGGGGTACCAGGGGACCTGGGGGACAGGGCCTGGATCCCCAAGTGGTATGTGTCTTTCCCCCCACTGTCCTCGTCCTTCCGGGCCCAGGGGCTCCATGCTGTCTCAGAACCAGTGCCACCTCCACACGTGTGTGTCTGGCACTCCCAGCTCAGCACACACATCCGTGCTGCTCTCCACTCCCAGCCCTCACGCGTGTGCCCAGCTTGCTGCCAGCCCAGCACTGAGTCCAGGCGCGCCTGCCTGCCTCTGGCACCCTGTATAGACGGGTGGGTTTGTTTTTCCTTGTGTGTTTTGGGTTCAGGAAAAAAAAAAAAAACATCCCCAAATGAGCTCTCCCTGGGGCACTTTTCCCTTCATTTTTCTGCCCAGGTGTCTCTAAAGGGAACTTCATTGTCTGTTTCAAATTCATTTGCTCTTAACTCATCTAGAAGTTTTGCAAGAGGTGTTTGATGTCCAAGGAGCCTCTGAGCACCCTCTCCACCTCTCCCCACCCTAATAATGAGCCCTTTAACCCTTGGAGACCCAGAACTCCCTTTGGACCTAGGTCCAAGGCTTGTGACCCACTCCCTGGTTGGGAGTGGGAGGAAAAGCTCCGGGGAGGGTGGGCTAGGGGAGGCTCTGTCCAGCTTGCTCCCACTCCAGGGAGACACACCCACCTCGGCATCTCTCAGTGCACCCTCCCCAGGGGAGGGCGCAGGGCCCAGCTGTTGGGCCTTTGAGCCTCCCCCACTAATTAATGGGTGCCTTCGAGGGCTGACCCAATCAGCCCCCAAATTAATCTCAATTACAGCGATTTGGTAACTGCAGCGCTAGCCAGCCCGACTGAGCTGGGATTTCATCACCGGAGAATGGGGAGCCGGAGCAGGGACAGCTCAGCCTGATGTTATTGGCGGGGGCGGAGTGGGGGAGCTGGGTGGGGCTCAGGGGCCCCAGGCAGCCCAGCCTTTATCAGCTACATCAAATTAGTTCACACCAGCTAATACTCACTTTGGCAGCCTGGCCTGCCTCCCACCCCCCACGCCCCAGTCCCAGTACTGGGGAGGGCTGGGGAGACACCTGGTAGATCTTGGGCTTCCAGCTTCCGGTCCCATGTTCCATCAGCTCACGGTAGGGCCCAGAGATGTGAGACTCTAGAACTGTGAGTTGGGCAAAGTTCCAGGTTCTAGAACCCCAGCCGGGGTCCAGCTGGGTTGCCTCCCCTTGGACACAATGATGCTTGGAGTCAGACGTGGGCTGATGACTCCTGAGTGCTGGCAACTCCCTGCAGTTTCCAAAGCCCTTTCCCATCCTGTAGCACTGGTTTGCTCCATGCAACATGCCCACAGGGCGGGGCAGGGATTAATAACTCCATTTTACAGAAGGAGAAGTAGAGGCCCAGGCGGAGACAGAGCTTGCTGGGTGAGCCAGAGCAGGAGTCAGGACTCCTAGTCCAGTGCTCTTTCCCGGAGAGCCCATCATCTGGGAGTATTCTCCTTCTCCCAAGTTCCACCCCCCCCCCAACGACTCCCCAGCACACACCCAGCACCTCCTCCCCACACCTCTAACTGCCCCAACCTGTTACCATTTGCTCATTCATTCAAACAGGCCTTCTCCAAGCCTTAGTTTCTCTCACCTGTGAATGGTGGTGAAAACAAGCCTGCCCCTTTGTCCACCTGCACAGGGCACTTTCTGCATGCTAAAGCCCTACATGAATGTAAGACATTAATTGTTGTCTTTGTTGACAGTCATGGTGGCAGTGGAGGGTGCAGGAAGGCTGCCAGCTCCTCGACTGTCCCCCAGCCATGGGGCGTGTTCCTATAATAATAGGACAGAACAGTCATTACCCCTGGGGAAGGGGCAATGGCTCCTTAATGGCAGGACCCCACCCCACACCCACAGACAAGACCAAGACCAGCTCATAGCCCTCCAGTGGCACACTCAGCCTCCTCCTGGGCTCCCTCTGCCCCAGCCCTGGGTGGGTGGGTAGGTGGGTGGCAGAGTGCCACTCCGTCTACATGGCCAGGTCTGCTGTACCCTTGGCAGTGCCTGAGATAACTCCTACCATCCTACCCTCTCAGCCTCAGTCCTGGGCCTAGGGGGTCATCTGGGAAGGGATCTGGAGTTCAGGATGGGGGTCCCTTGGGAGTGCTCTGGCAGGTCCCCACCAGTGCCCCTGAACCCTGAGTAGCACCCACACAGGGCTGCCACTCTGCAAGGGAATGTGTGCCTGGGAGCTCTCCTGCCGCCCCCCACTTCCTGTAGTGGCAGGTTGATTGATTTTGCGGGAAGAGCAGCCCCGAGGGTGGGGGCGGGGAGCTGGGGCGCCAGGGGATCCTCACTCCATTTGCTTGTGGCTGAGTCAAAGCTAGGTCCCTTTGGGCAAGGCATGAGGTGTTCCCCAGCTGCTCTGCCTGCTCCTCCCTCCTGACGGGGGTGGGGGTGGAGGGGGCTTATGGGATCTCTCATGGTGAGTCCAGTCCCGACCCTGAGTAGGGGGCCGGGCATCATTCCAGCCTCTGACTCCTTTGGCTCCTGGTCAGCCTCTGAGGGGATGTGGCTGGCCTGGCTCACCCCAGGGAACATGAGTGTGCTGGGAGGGGTGGTGTCCTCAGCCCTTCCTGCCCTGGTCTGAGTTGTATGGAGCCCTTCCTGGGCTGGGAAGCGGCAGGGGGACGGGGGAGGTTTTGCCTGGGGCTGAGTAGACCTAGCCTAGCTGGGATTCCTGCCCTATGATCTGGGACCAGAGGACCTCAGAGGTCACTAGGGACCTACAGCGGAAGGAGGGAACTCTGAGTCTTTGGGAGCCATAGGACTGTGGCCCAAATCACACAGGTGTGTGAACTCCAAGAAAACGATAGGTCTGTAGGGCAGTCCCCACTGTGGGCAAACACAATAGGCCTTCAAAGAAACAGGTTTTTCTCTTCTCCTGTTCCTATTGGAGACAAGAGCAAACCGAAACCCGGGAGAGGGAAATGATTCAGTCCCTGGGTGAGTTAGCAGGCAGTGAGTCCCACAAAGCTACCTGGATTCTGGATGCTCCAGAAAAACAGCCCGATGCCTCTCCATTTGTCACATTTGTCCCCGAGCTTTGGGGCCTGGCACAGGGGTGTGGGGAGAAGCAGGTCTTTCTAGCACTGCCTGAGAAGGAGATGATTTCCACCTGGACTGAGAATCCTGGAGGGCTTTGGGAGGAGGAGATGGGCAGGAGGTCCTGAGAGGGAGGAGGAGGAGGAGGAGAAGGAGGTGGTGAGCAGGAATTTGGGGTGGGGCCCTGGCAGAGTTTGAGGAAGCTGAGTGTCTAGACTTGGGTGAAGGGAAGGAGGCAGCCTCAGGGGGCAGAGGGCAGCTGTGGGGGTGGGTTTCCCAAGTGTTTACAGGGTGTCCAGGCTGTGTTGAGTGCCATGTGAGGCCTGGGGTTATCCCCACAGCCAGCCTTGCCTCGAGGGACTTGGCAGTTCAGCTAGGGGCTAGGGGGATAGCTCATCCCCCTGGTTGCACAGAAACACATCTAAGTACAGCCATGAAATCATGCTGGGGGCACCGGTAACCCCCAACCCAACCTGGAGACTAGTCCCTGTCACTGCAGTACCAGGGAGTGAGACGTGGGTCTCAAAGGCTGGTGGGGTTGGAGTCAGTGCAGGGGAGGGGCATCCCAGTGGTGGGTGGGAGGCTTGCAGAGGGGACCCAAGGAGGCAGATTCAGGCCTGCACTCCAGGTCCTGCTGGGGGAGCCCAGGAGAGACCATCGGACCCTCAGAGGCCTTTCATGGGGAAGCGGGCACCCACATGTCCCCAGGGCCACTTACTCAGGGATTCACCTCAAGCTACCCTACAGCAAGGGCACCCTTTTCCTCTAGGTGTAGGATTTTTTGGAGGAGAGGACGGGCGGAATGGAAAAGAAAAGAGGATAGGCCGGCAGTGGCTCAGACCTGCAATCCCAGCACTCTGGGAGGCCGAGGTGGGTGGATTGCCTGAGCTCACGAGTTTGAAAACAGCCTGAGCAAGAGAGAGACCCCCATCTCTAAAAAATAACCAGGTGTTGTGGTGGGCATCTGTAGTTCCAGCTACTTGGAAAGCTGAGGCAAGAGGATCACTTGAGCCCAAGAGTTTGAGGTTGCTGAGAGCTATGATGCCACGGCACTGTACCAGGGGCAAGAAAGTGAGACTTTGTCTTAAAAAGAAAAAGAAGTAAAGAAGAGGAGGAGGAACGCAATTTTATAGACAGCCATCATGGCTCCCACCGTAAAGGCTCTGAGAAGCCCTGCAGAAAGAGGGGAAACTGCTTGAACTCTCCCCCCTCGCTCTCAGTTTAGGTATTATTCGTTTATTATTAAAAAAAGACATGGACGTTATTTGCATGGAGAAAGCTTTCATAATTTCAGTGGAACAGGCAGTCTCCTGTGATGCCATATCATCAACTGATTGATTCCAGTCCACTTACTTTCCAAGATGGTCACCGTCTCTAAATAAGAAAGAATCCTGTTGGCTTCTGGACAACTGGATATGTGGAGCTTCCTAGAGGGAGACGTGCACCTTCCCCAGACCTCACCCGGAGCCCCTCTTCATCTAAAACCTTCAAGATGAAGCAAGAGACTCACTTCCTTTATGGTTTGACAATTGGGGCTGGATACCGAAGTTTCTTCTTACTATAATAATCACCGTTTTACAAACTCGGGAAGATAACAAAAATATAAAAGAAAAAAAAGAAAGAATCCTTATTGTCTAGAACCACTTTGGTACCTCCAGATTCCGGGAGAAGAATTTTATCCACAACTTTCACACTCACTGGTTGAATCTTTTCTTTCCTTCCTTTCTTTTTTTGGGGACAGAGCCTCAAGCTATCCCCCTGGGTAGAGCGCTGTGGCATCACAGCTCACAGCAACTTCCAAGTCCTGGGCTCAAGCGAGTCTCCTGCCTCCGCCTCCCAAGTAGCTGGAACCACAGGTGCCCGCCACAACGCCCGGCCATTTTTTGGTTGCAGCCGTCATTGTTGTTTGGTGGGCCCAGGCTGGATTCGAACCCGCCACCTTAGGTGTATGTGGCTGGCACCTTAGCCATTTGAGCCACAGGTGCCGAGCCATTCTTTCCTTTTTGAGCTGGTTCCAACAGCAACTGCTTGTTGTTTGCGATACTTTTCCTTGAGAGTTTTCTGGAAGCATAGTGCCTCCTTTGGTTATGGTTTTGGCTGTACTCCTTTCCACCAATACTGAATCACAGAGCACAGGAAACTGTCTAAATGCCTGTCCCGCCGTGGCCCCTCTGTAGCTTGTGCTCTTTGTCTAACCTTCACCAAACTCACCTGATCCCTCAGAATCTTTACTTTGATCCCTTATTAACGTGCTGTGGGAACTTGCATTTGGGAAATGCTGACCTAAATATGTTTAAAAAATCTTTTTTTTTATTCCTGATTATTAAAGCAATTCTATGTTCATTGTAAGAAATCTGGAAAATAGGCTCGGCGCCTGTGGCTCAAGCGGCTAAGGCGCCAGCCACATACACCTAAGGTGGCGGGTTCGAGTCCCCAGCCCGGGCCCGCCAAACAACAATGATGGCTGCAACCAAAAAATGGCCGGGCGTTGTGG